>VXBJ01006072.1:7250-37960 GCA_013400055.1 Nycticryphes semicollaris
TTTAATCAGGAGAAAAGCCCCCGTGCAGTGCAGGCAGCAGCCAGGGAGGTTTCAGCTCTTCCCAAGCAGGAAAATGCCCGGAGGGGAGAGACACTGATATTTTTAATCTCTTTTTAATTAAGGATAAAGCCCTGCCTTACATAAGGGAGCTGGAAAAAGCAGGGGGTCTTTTATTTTATTGCAGACTCCAAGCTCGTCGGAGAGATCTGGAGGCGCGGGGGGATATTTTGGGGCTCTGACCTGGATTTGGGGATTTTAGGCAGGATGGGTACTCCCTGGCCGCCTCAGCTTTCCCTTGTCAGTCACCCCATATTGGACTGGGGGCGTCTGTGGGACCCTCAAAACCCCACATCACCAGCCTCACCCACAGCATCCCTGACATGGGGAGGGGGCACGTGGGTGCAGGGCTCATTTTGGGGTGATGTAGTCATGCTCTCCTTCATGGCCAGCATCTCACAAGAGGGTTCGGGCTTGGGGAAAGCCAGGGAAGAAACAGCTCTCCATCTTTGAGAGGGATGCTCGTTAGTTCCCCTCCCTAATGAACCCCAGGATGATTAACACGAGCAGCTCTAGGGTCATTGCTGGGATGGGGAGCTAATGGGAGATGCCTTTNTTTCCCACCTCTAAGGAAACCCCACCTGATTTCTTGAAGGATGCTTTGGAGCAAAGGATGCAGGAGCAAGCATAGGACTGAGGTAGGGGAGACAGGGAAAGCAGCACCAGGGTGATGCATGAGCAACGGGGTCACCCGTGGGACCCGCTTAAAAGCCACCAAGGCGCCAAATCACACCAGTCCTGCCCACAGCAAAGCTCTTCCGTGTACAACCATCCCCCAGATGCCTTCACAGAGGAAGAGAAAAACCCCAACACCCGCCTTAAACTTACCTTTCAGGCAGGATAACTTGAGCCCCATGTTTTCATCCTCTTAGCAGGACCCAGCTCTCCAGCCCCACCACCGGTCCTCGCCGCTGGAGCTGAAAAAGAGAGGCAAGGGTTTGAGGGAAGAGATGCTGAGAGGAAGGAGAGTGAACTCAGTGGCTCACTAAAAGGGTGCACCTGTGTGTGTGTGTATATATGTATATATATTTAGGCACCCGGACGCCTGGGTATAACAGGAAGCACAACTGCTCGGTAGCAAAAACCGCTAGTGATGTCACGGCGTTTTAGTGACTCAATCTCAGCCACCGAGTTTCGGGAGGAACTTTTCGGGAGGGCAGAAGAAGGAGCCTGTTGCCAGGTGTGTGAATAGGGGGGTGTGTGTGTGTGTGTGCGTGTGTCTCATCCTGGCTGCTCCACTCCCAGGGTCAGCGCTTGGGGAAAATGGTCAGGAGCAGGAGGAATTGGGTTGTTATTTATGAAGGCAAGAGGTGCTTTCAGAGAAAACTCCCGAGCCCACACGCAGGAAACGGAGGGATGCTCGGCTGAGCCGAGTGGCTGGCAGCAGTTGGGGATACACTGCTGGGGAGCTGGCTGTGCTGCTCTGTTTGGGCATCCTTGGCACCCTGAGAGCTTTCAGGTGGATGATTCCCATTATGGTACGTTGTTTTATTTTTTTTTTTTTTTTTAGGGGGTGAAAAATATTCTGGGCAAAAAATCCCTTTACTGGGAAATCTGCATCCCTCCTGCCCACCCCTGCTGGGAAAAGCTTATTGGGATGAGGGTCAGTGAATCATTTCACCTCTTCCAAGCTCCGGAGCACACAGAGAGCTGAGCAAACCCTCCATTCCCCCTGCCTGACCTCTGCCACTCCTTTACTTCACCTTTCCAGGTGGAAAGCTGCTGAGGGGGGTCAGCAGCAGCCAGCAAGAAGAAGCAGGAACTTAACTGGTTTTAGTTCTGCATTCTTTATCAGCTCCCCACAGAAACCCTGAGCCATGACCGCCCTGTGTCCAGGTTGCTGCACCAGGACTGGGAGCGGAGCCTCTCTGGGTGCCCCACTTTACAGCTATCGTGGCAATTGCCTAATTATCAAGAAACCTGTTCTGAGACAAGTTCTCTGGGTTTTGGCACCTGCTGGTGGCTCACACCACCAGGCACCCCAGCTGCTTAGGGCTGGAAGAGGGTTGTGCTAGAGAGAACGAACCCCACAAAGCTGGGGGGGGTTTCCTTTGGGAGCTGGACCCCTGTGGCCAAGCCCCTACAGGACACAGCAGCCCTTTTCCCACTACTTAGCTCTTAGCTCTGTGTCCCTGCTGTGCCCAAAGACCAGCACCCAGAGAGATGCTCGGGCAGAGAAATCCCCCCACCACCCGTGTTTCAGCACGCTCCACCACAGAGAATTTCTGCTGGTGGGTGCCAGGGCTTCAACTTTGCTCCCGTGCCGGCACCAGGCCAAGAAATATTTGCATTCCCCATGAGTTCACGCTCCAAAAACCTCCAGACGCTCATCTCAGATGAGCTAGAGCTGCAGTGAAAGGGGGATGCTCAACCAGCGCGTGGGGCTGGGGGTGCACCAGGGAGAGGGACCAAAGCCGGCCGCAGTGCTCCGAGGGGGTGACACTTACCCAGTCCCAGGAGCCGGAGGCACAACGCCCGCCGTCGCATCCCACCTCCCCACCGTTCCCGGCTGCTGTCGGATGCAGGAGGGGAGTGAGGCTGTGTGAGGGTCTCCCACTCAGGACCAGCCCTGCCCTGAGAGGGTGGGAGGAGGTTGCAGCGAGACGGCTTGGCTTTTTGCAAGGTTGGTTTCTAACCTGGTTAATCAGGTTAGCAGAGTCCTGGCTCCTCCCATCTGTAACCCCCTTCCTGCCCCCTTTTAAGCCCAGCAAAGCCCTTGGGTGATGAAGAATTGTTGCTTTATTCTCACCCCACTGCACAACCCAGCCTGGCGCTGAAAGACCTGCAGGAGGGTCCCTCGCCTGAAGACAAAGCCCCTGGAACACCAAGCATCCCTACAAGCAGTTGGAGGGGGCCACCAAGTGCCTGGAAAGACAAGTGCCAGTTTGGTATGAGGGTCCCACACCCAGTTCTGGCATGACCCATTTGCACCTCTGAGATCCTAATGTCTAGAGAGCAGTGACGCTCCCCATCTCTGAAAGCATCTTTCCCCAGCTTCCAGAAACGGTCTTTTCCCCTTCCCATCTGACCCACCAGCCCAAAAACCAGCCCAGCAGCAGGAAGAGCACCGGGCAGAGGGTTTCTCACCACCCCCAGAGTGAGAGCTCCGGGTTGGGTACCACCTTGCTGCGAGGATGCCTGGGCGGCGAAGGCTCTGCCTCCAGAGCTGCCGCCTGCCTTTGCCTGCATTAAAAGCAGCCAGAGGCTTTTTTCATGTTCACCTCCTCCGCAATTAAGAGGCGAGGCCCCGAGACGGCTCCTTTTCAGACAGAGCTGAAAAGCAGCGGTTCACATCCAGGGCGCCGGCGTGCAGGGAATGCCGCCTGCACATTAACCACCCCGCAGGCTGCAGGCAGGAAAGAGGGGAAAGCTTTGAACTTCGCCCAGAGACGGGAGCGAACTGATCCCAGGAGCTTGGGAGGTCTCCAGCGAGATCAGAGCCCCACGCACCAGACCAAGCCATGCTGGGATAGGCATAAAGGGGAGCAGAGAGGGGAAACGGGTGGCTTTGCTCCAGTTTCTGGTGGCCTGGTCCTGCTTTGTTTGGTGAAAATCACAAACATGGAAAGGGCTGGTTTCCTTCCCGATCCAGCTCCTCTGATTTATTGCAAAGCTTCAAGCTCAAGAGCTGGGCAGAGGGCACAGGGGTGAAAAGCTGCAGTCCCAGCTACAGGCACTGGTCCTCAACACAGAGGCCAGGGCAGAGACATTTGCAACCCATGGCTCCAGTTTCGCCCCAGAAAAAAAACCAACAACAAAAACCCAAACAAAAAACCCCACAAATTAAGTGGTTCACGTGGTTTTTTTTTTTTGCCTGTTCAGCTGCAAAGCCCAAGAGCTAAAGGACAAACTTGGAGCCAGATCCTGACAAGCCTGGTCTTTCTGGATCCCTTCCCAACCTCAGTGCACGCAGCACCCCACGGGGGCAGGGACCCCTCCCCAGCAGCCCTGACGCTGCGGCACAAATCCAGCCTGAACCGCAGAAATCCCCTCTCCGCCTTTGCTATTTTGATGCCTCTCTCCAAAACCACCTGTTTGCTGCTGCTGGGTGAGAACAAACAGCCCCAGACCCGAGAGGGGCTGGATTTAGCCTGTCCCAGAGTGGAAGTTGTCGCTTCAAAACTGCGAGGGAGGGAGAGCGAGGGTTTTGCTGCGGCAGGGAGGTAAACATAAACATCAGCCTGCTAAAATACCTGTGGTTAGCTCTGCAGGCTGCAGCACTGCTCCTGCCCTTGCGGTGACACCCGAGATAAGGCACAAACACAGCATCTCACACCCCTTCCTCTCCTCACACAGGCTGGGAAGAAAAGACACCCTTGGGCAAGTTCACAAGGTGGGGAGTTGGCCACCTTGAGGTGGCTGGGTGCAGCCTCCAGCCCCTCTGGTGTGGAGTCCTGCTCGCTACTGGAGAATCCTAGAATGGTTTGGGGTGGAAGGGACCTTAAAGATCAACCTCCAACCCACCCCCCTACACACACACCATAGGCAGGGATGCCACCCACTAGACCAGGCTGCTCAAAGCCTCCTCCAGCCTGGCCTTCAACACACCCAGGGATTGGGCATCCCCAAATTCCCTGGGCAAAAGCCTCTGGATGACCAGCATTAGACCAGAGTCCCGATCCCTGGAGCAGCCCCATGGGCCCTACAGCCCCTTTCTACAGGCACACCAAGACCCTCAGGCAGCCTTGCCTCTGCTCCAGGTCACCTCTGAGGAGCTACTGGTGCCCGTGGCAGGGCAGGGCTGGGACAAGCTGAGGATCAGGGCAACCAGCCAAACCCCATCATGAGCCAATAGGCCAGGGGAAGGAGAGGGTGGGCTCTTAGAGCTTCCTTGGTGGGTCAGTATGGAGCTGGCTGACCTCTCCGGGTGAAGATTTCTCTCCAGCCCAGGCAACCACCCTGGGTGGTCCTCTGATGTGGCCGGTGATTGGTTTCCAGTTCTGGCAGTGGTCCTTTGGCAGCTGGACTGCTCTTCTCCCTGGGCTCAGCACTCCCCACCCACCAGCCCCATTCCTACCCTGATGCAGAGGAGGGTGGAGGGGGCTGAAACACCCACAAAGGGATGAGGATAGAGGGTAGCCTCCTAACTTCATTAGAAGGGGAAGAGCTCACAGCTTCCCAGACGCCAGAGGAACCACAGGGAGAGGAATGTGTTTTGCAGACAGTGGCCACAAGAAAAGCTTTGGCTTGAGAACCTGATGGAGCAGAGCCCACCATGGAGCTCCCCTGCTGGCTCCCTTGGAGGAAGATGCTCCTGTGACCACCAGGTGGGCTGGTTTTAGAAAGGAGGGATGAGAAGCCACTTTCTGGGTCACGGAGTCCCAGTGTCTGTTAACAAAGGCTACACATCACCCTGGCTCCAGGCTCACCAGGCAGCCCGCTCCCCGCTTCTGTCCTGGGCAGGGGAAAGGGCTGGTCCCATCCTGGCTCAGAAGTCACCCTAGAAGGGCCACTGCGTGGGACTTGATGAAGCTGGAGGTGGCAACAAGGTAATAGGTGCTGGGAAAGGAAAATAAACTCTGTCCTGGAGCCCCACGCTGGTGGGAGGCTCACAGCCATCTAGGGCAGGCGAGCGGTACCCGGAGGGGACACCCAAGTGTGGGAAAGGAGGAGGGATGTCACGAGGAAGCAGCTGAAGATGCAGGCTCCGGAGAAACTGGAGCAGCTCCAGCATTCCCCAAGCACAGGCTGTTGGCAGGACCATCAGACCGAACAACCAGCAGTAAGGGTGGAAGTAGAAAACATCCCCAAAGAGGATCAATGGGGCCGTGGCAGCAGCCCTGGGGAAGGAGGCAAGAGCTGCTGTGGAGGTGGGTAGGAAGCGAAGGGGAAAGCAAGCACGTACCTGAAGCACCAAACCAGAGCGTGCCGGGCTCTCCTGCCAGACCTGCATCCAGAGCAAACCGCCTCCCTGCCGGGCATGGATTCAGCGGGCGGCTGGGAGGCCGTGGCTGGGAATTGGCTTAGGGACCTGGCCGCGGCTGCCAGGCTTCTCGGCTCGCTGAGCTTCCACGTTAATCTCGGCCCAGCTTTCCCTTTTATCCCCTGGTACAACCTCCATACATTTTTTCAATTAGGTCCATCATTTAAGCTCCGGAGCGCATTTCTAGGAAGGGCTGAGTTGTTTCTTTTGGCCCTGGTGGGCTGATGATGCGCAGACCAGGACATCCCTGGCACCGGTCCTGCCCGCATCCAGCTAAAGTGCTGCCACGTTGCAGCCGGTGCGGCGCTGCCCGGAAGCACTCAAGGAGTTACCCGTTACCCCCCCAGCCCACCTACTGGGTGGTTTTTTCTTTTCTTCTTTTCCCCCCCTCTAAGAGCAGCGTTCCCTGCCTCCCTCATCACAGCTCCAGCAGATTGCAGGAGCTGGGACCGCTGTCACCTTTCCCTGCTTGTCCCCTTATGGGAAAGCCCCGCCAGGCAACCTGCCTCCGTCTTCTCCGAATCCCCCTCTGCCTCGCCTGTCACAGGGCGAGGGCTGAAAACCCAAGGAAAATCTGCAGCTAGGGTGTACTTTGGGATGAGAAGGCTGGGTGGTAAAAAAAAAAATAAACCAAAACCAAACAAAAAAGCGACAGTAAAAAAAAAAACCCAACAAATAAATCGATAAAGCCCTCAGCGGATGCTCGGGCGCAGCTAAATCACTGCCTGCTGCGGGAGGGCGATGGGCAAAGGGAACAAGGAGTTTGCAGCGCAGGAGCGCGATGGGTCGAGATGTTTAACTCGATTCAGGAGTAAGGGAGCCCGGGCAGGGTGGCAAGGAAAGGAAGGAAGGAAGATCGTAGAGCCCGGTCTGCCCAATCCAGACCAGCTCCCTCCAGCTCCTACTGGGTGGGCAACCCAGGTCCCGCTCCAGGAGCTGAATTTTAATCCGTAAATGCAGGCTGAGAGCATTTCCCCTTGAGGCCACTTTCCAAGCTGCAGTCAACCGCAAGTCCACCCCACTAACAGCCTCCTCCATTAGCATTGGCGGGTTCTTTCCCTGTGGGCAATGCCCTCCACCCCTGCATCTCCAGACGCTTCACAAATAGCAGCAGAGTGCAGCGATTAGGCCTCAAGCCAGGGAGCAAAGAGACCTGGCTTTGCTTCCTGCATCTGTCACTGTCACCTCTCCCCGGCAAGCATCGCTGCCGCTTCCGTAAGGAATTCTGGAGGGCAAGGGGGGCACCTCTCACAGTGCATCTCCACGCAGAGTGGGGCTGGGCTGGGCTCTGCACATCTGTCCGCCCCCGGCTCCAGCTGTGGCAGGTGAAGAGGTTGTGGCTCCTCTGTCCTGCCAGCTCCAACGAGCCCAAACAGGTTAGGCAGGAGGTTTGCGTTCCTTTTCACGCTGACATAGGTTTAGGGAACATCCCCCCGAGCATCTCAGCCAGCAGATGGGAGAGGGAAAGGGGGAAGAACTGCTTCACCGGCTGAGTGAAGCAAAAAAGACCCCAAAGCCTTCATATACACACAGAGCAATGAGCTGAGGGAGAACACGGCACCAGCACGTTCCCCAGGAACAGTAATCCCACTTGTGAGCGTGAAAGACTGACAGAAGATACCCCCCCTTGGCTCTTGTCACCCATCTGCTCTTCCCACTCGTGACACCACACAAGCCAGGAGGAGCGGAGACCGCTCCCGACACACACCTATCCCCGACCAGCCCCCGATTCTCCAAGGAATTTCAAGGCAGTCTCATTTCTCAGCGAAAATAACACCCCAAACTCTCTGCTCCCTTCTGGGTTTCTCAAGCTGGATCTGTACGTAGCGTTTTTGACCACAGCTGGAAGTGCCCCAGGCCATCAGCTGGTGGCACATCTGGGGACACACCTGGTGGCTGCCTGGGTCTCGGGTCACTCTGATCCTTTAATTTCAAATCAAACGGGAACGTGAAGCAACAAGTGCTCAAGGCTCTTTGTTCTCCTCCTTGTGACTGAAGGATTCAAGGTGAGCACTCACACGGATCCAGCAAAGAGAAGCATGGGTTCTCCCACTCGGAAACCCAAGCACTCTGGACTGGTATTCTCAGGTACTTGCTGGGTCTGGTTTTTACTGTTTTGAAATACTAGGGTTGAGAGGGAATAATTTTGCATTTCCAAATGCCTGAGGTCCTATGGATGAGGTAAAGAGACGGGAGTTAAATGTCTGGGCAGGCAAAGACCAAATCTTGGTGAATAGGAGGGGGGGGGGAAATAATTAAATGAATCCTGCGTGTCATTAATTGCTAACAAAGCAAACAAAAGAGTAAGACACCCCCATTTGCAGTGCTGTCTTCCCAGCTATCAGGGGCACACAGATGCCTTCTCTAAGATCTTTTTCCCCAGAAGTTTTAAAAAGCAGTTACCTTCAATCCCTCCAATGAATCCAACCGATCGGCCGGCCGGGAAACCGGGATTCGCTCCCGCAGGCGGGTCTGGTACATCAGCAGCATCAGCAGGAAAGGGGAAACACAGCCTTCCCCCGGCCCTGCAGCTTCCTCATTCTTTCACAAGAGCCACGGTAGCTGCAGCCTGCCTCGCTTTATGAAACTGCTGCCTTTTGTCCAGCCTTCAAAGCAAACAGGACCAGGTGAGATAAGATCTGAGCACGGCAGCGCCTGTCCTTTTTGCACAAAGCCAACCTGGGCTTCCACCAGTGGCAAAACACTCAAAGGACCTCATTTAAAAGCAAAGAGAAGATTAAATAGAAAACCAAACCAAAAACCCCAAAACAAAAGACAAGGCATTAAAAGCTGCTCCCCTTCCAGCAACGTGTCTCAACGGTTAGTCAGAGGGAGGGTTTCCATCAGGTTACAGACTGATGATACACGTTTTGCTTTGTCTTACAGGGGCGAGGGGGGAGAGATCAGACTGTATTTAGCATATAGAGGATCAAAGCTTGATTACGACATCTAGTTCCAAAGAATAAGAAATGCATTTCCCCGTGGCTCAGGAGACAGACCGGCGTATACAGCGGCGCTGGCGGTCTCACACAAGGCACACAACACCTTTTGCCAAGATCACCTCTGCCTCGGGAGCAACGGGTTAGATTTCAGGAGGTATTTGTACAAAGTACAACAGTCCTCTTCCCGCAGCACGAGTCGTTTCCAGAGTCGCCGCTGAACGTAGACTGTGGCCTTTCCAAGACATCTTTTTCAAACAGCCGGGGACGCCGAGTAAAACAGCCACTGGAACGTCTTTGTCTTGCTGCTCGGGAGCTAGATAACGTGTTTTTGTTAAACAAGTGAAAGCATTTTATTTTCTGACCCGTGTTTAGGAAAGGCTCCTGACCAGCCCCTTTTGTAACACCCATCAGGCCTCACTGCTGCGCAGCAGGGAGACAAACCCAACCCTTCCAACCCTCATCTCCTCCTTGGACGGGGAGCTTAACCTCACACCTCGCCTCATGGCACATCCGAGCCGCAGGGAACTCCACAGCAGGACCCGACTGGAGGCATCCCAGCTCGATCTGCTGCTCCAGAACGGGATTTCAGGCTTCTGTCACCAAGACCAAGAGGAAAAACTTGTGCTTATTTAAACAGAAGCAGCTGTAGACCAAGAGGTTTTGTTCGACAATCCTACCCCTCATGTTTTAAAACAAGAACAGTAAGAAAAAGCAGGAACTCGGAGAGAGGCCGGTCGTTTGGTGGACATGTGAATCTTTAAAAATAAAATAAAATAGAAATTAACATTTTTGGGTAGGTAGAGAAGCAAATCTATGGAAACCATTGTAGGCTGAGGCCATGTTTAACCACACTGTGACAAACAAACCATGACGGGCAAGGCAACAAGACTGTACTAGTCTGATATAAAGCTTCATTGCCCAATAAACTTATTCTTAGAAACAAATGTTAATTAGGAAGACAGAGAGAAGCAGCACTAGACTGTATCTAGGCTCCTTGATTCAACATGCTCAGGTCACTTGCCTTCAGCATGGAGGGATATGTTTTAGGCCCACTGAAACGGACACCGTACGAACCAGTTGAAAATGAGATCTGTTTATAAAACCCCAAGAGACTGCATGAAACTATCAAGATATTTCACTCTGCTCTTCTTTTGGAGACTCAAACTGTTCTAGAACTTTCAGTCAGACTTGTTAGCGCGCTTTCAGTCTTTTTTTACAAATCATTACATTTTTAACCTTGGGTTTAACATATCCAAGCAGTAGGGGCAGTTGTGTGTTCACGGAGAGCAGGAATCACTGCAGAATTTGGGAATACTACTTTAACACCTTCTCTGGAGCTGTGTCATGCAAAACCACTGGAAAACAAGTGACACGTGAGCGTGGTACATCATCCTCAGCCGTTCGCATTTTACTGTGCCGACAGAATGACATTTCCAAACCAGGCCAAAAAGAAACCACTAACCTTACATTTTATGTATCTGACCTTAAAATGGCTCATCTGAGGACAACATTGATTTTTTTTTTTTTTGAAAGGTATTTCCATAAATTGTTAAAAAGTAATCTCTCTAAAGATTAGAAAAGCTTAGTCAAAACTTTGTGATACGAACAGTAGCGAAAAGCAGAAGTAGTTCTGGTTTTGAAGGAACAGCAACATTCACTACAAGGGGGATGGCATCCAGAGGACAGCAGTAATTGACAGTTTGCAGTTCTTCCAAGGAATCTCACAAAACCCAAAAAGATGGCTTTGGCACACATCACTCTTTGCAATGTGACACGCCACTCCTTTTTAATCAGTCGGGTTTCCGCACAAGGTACTGAATATTACTCTTATTTACATTCAAAAATAGCATTTTTCTCTCTTCAGTACATAGTGGGAATGCCCATAAATTAGTCAGTAGAAACCCCTCTAGCACAGGTGAAGGACAGCTTTGTTGATCTCTGGGTTTGTCCAGTCGTTCCGGATATCATCCAGGTGATTATCAAAATCTACAAGAGTCTCGTAGGACTTGCTGTCCAAGAGAGATGCAGCGATTCTCTGGGCTTCAGTCCAATCTTCACAAAAATCACTAGGATGTAAAATAACCAGGAATTAAAAGTAATCACAAAGAAAAATCTCCACCACCTCCTCTACTCTGGAAGTTAAGCCACACTTTCTCCAACAGGGTCATGGTGATTGTATAGCATGGCCTGGCTGCAGAAGCCGGCTGTTCTGACTACAGCAAAACACAGCCTTAAAAGCACTCTCAGGTACAGTGTCACTCATCACAAAGTTTGGCCCTTAAGCAGGTGGTTTGGTTTTCCTTACTACTGGAACACAAATAAATGCTGGAATCTACTCACACGTGTGGGTCCTTGCACCTCCACTTGTTCTCATGCAGCTCGTACACGTGAATGGCAGGCTCTATGCACTCCGTTGTAAACTTGGTGTTATCAACCTGTTGTGCGGCAGAAAAACACCACTTTAGTCTCCTCCTCAAGGTCCCAAGAAGAGAGATGAAATCATAACAAAAAAAGCAGTCTGTTTTTACAAACGGGGCACCTCACACTATCTCGCCCCGCTCTTCTGTCTTCAAGTGAGCCAAATAACAGGTTTAAACTGCCAACTAACTTTGTCACCGGGTCAAGGAGGCAAAGCGTTGTTTGCTTCGTGTAAGACAAGAGTTTAAGTCACAGAAGAGGGTCAAAAGTCAAGAAAATACTGCCTTTGCTCAAGCAGAGAAGGCCTCCACTTCCTCTGAGATGGCAAAGACCTAACCACAGCCTCTTGGTAGCTTTACTAAGAACTTCACTGGCTACAGGTCAGTGCATCTCTTCCCCAGAGCGTTTAGAGGGAAAGAGAAAACGAGTTACTTCGCTATCAAAGGATCCAGAGAATGGCATTTCAAGGGCTAATCCAACACCACAGTCAAAACATTAACAATACAGAAGGAGGAGGGGGTGGGGGGGAAATGAAGTAATTTACCATTATGAGCGCTGTGTCGTTAAAGCCCTCTGCAATTCTGGAGGCCACCTTTTCCGCAACCTGGTTTGGACTGCAGCACAAGGTAAACATAGCTGTGTTACTTGAACCATGGCAACTGAGCTGAAACCAGCAGGAAATGTGCTTAAAGAGATGTGAAAATTACAGTGCGTGCTTACAAACAGGAACAAGACACCAAGCTGATGCTACACTTGATTGAAGTCAGGCGGCCAAGAAAAAACCCAGCTCCTCCCTTCAGCTCATGATCTGGATCTCAGCTACGCTTAGGCAATGGGTTTTTGAACAGCAAAACTCTCACTGCAGGCTTTATGTGGGATCAACGTTTTGTGGCCTCCTACTTTCTTCCACCAGACCAAAAATCTGCAGCCACCTATACCCTGGGAAGCATCTAAAAAAAGAAACCAAATTCGCTTCCCAGTCTGCGTTTGAACCCACTCGCTGCCCGGCTCCTCTACCAAAATCAGATAACCTTTTAAAAGAAAACCTTTACCGTGTTTCAAAGATGACAATGTCTACATGGTGCCACTTATATTCATAAACAAAATCGCGGTTTAAACAAAACAAACCACGCCCGTGATAGTTTTTCAAACCTCAAATAGAACAGACAAACCGTAACTTCTCCTTAAAACTGTCTGCAGCAGGTTTATTCTCTTTAAGGACAGGAGAAATAATGCCTTTATCCCCGTTAGACACCTTAGGGCTCACATGTATTACTTAAAAAACATACATGAAACAGATTAACATTAATAAAATAACTGGGACAGCATAATATTCTAAATACACTATTTGTATTTATTTTAAATGCAAGTATGATGTACTCTCATTAGTCCTGATAATGGATTTGTCTATAGATACGGGGAAAGGATTTGATATAGAGATCTAGGACTATATTGCAGCTCTACAGGAAGGCACCCTTATTGCTTATTGAGTAGTTTGACTTAGCCAGCAGGGGGGTGGGGGGAATTAAAAAGGGAAAAAAAAATACTAATCCCAGAGAAAATAAGTGAAAAAGGTATCTCTGCTTGATTGATACCACCTTCCATTTCAAAAGCGCCCCTTTACCATGTAAGAAAAGTGCTTCCCTAAAACTCGGAGACAATCAAGTAGTTTAGTTAAGAATAAGGTCACTTCTGAAAGACTTTCCAAAAGATACGCAGAGTCATTCAAAGATACATGTATTGCCCAAGCAAACGTGCCTGCAAGTTTTGGCTATTTCCCTGACAACTGTAATTAAGCTGGTTGGCAGTCGTTCAAAGACTGGCCTTTTATAGTATCCACTAAAGAGCAGTGATTCTGGAAAGACTGGGGTATCTGCACCTGAACAAAGGCCATCTCCACCAGCACCGCGAAGACAATGTGAAACCAGATGACAGTTGTCAAAGTTAATCAACACGCCCGATTTATGTCGATGATTTCTGTTGGCAGAGTATAAAGTACAACATAAAAGAGCAAACAGAAGGAAATATTGCACCAACACACCTGGCATCTTTCACGCGTTCATTTGCCTGGTAATATCCAGCTATCACGTAGCTATTCTCTTTGCACCAAGAGTCAATCTGAAAAAGTAATTGGAACAATTAAGCCCAGGGGAAAAAAAAAAACCCAACAAAAAAAAAACACCAACCACAGGAAAAAAAACTACCCACAGAACCAAGGAAATCTCATGTGTGTCCTGCAAATAAAGCAGCAATTGAAGCATCACAATCTCTTTGCCAATTGCTTCTTTAAATGTATACATATTTATATGCATTTAGGTGTGCACTCACACACAGAGTTCAGTCAATTTCACTAGAACAGAGAAACCAAACCGAACGTTTGCGGAATGATGGAAAACATTAACCAAATGGAGCAAAAGAGCAAGAAGTTATCTCAATCAAAGCCTGGCCTAAATTTGAATGACAGGACTAGTACAGAGCTTCGGCAACGCTGCCTGGGAGAGGAGTCTAGGTCTTACCTAATGTATTTTCTGTTCATGTCCCTTTGACAGAGATACGTGAGAAAACGTTCACCATGTGGATGTGTGACAGCACTGTCCTTTCCAAAAGAGCTGGGGGATTTTCCAGCTAATGTAACATTTCTAGGTCATTTTTTTTTTCAACCTTTAATTAGCAAATAAAGCTTGACGTGAAAGGCAAATGCGAGGCAGAAAGAGTTTGTCCCATTTGCCATTTTTCTCAACCCACTCAGTCACAGAAAGTCTTTTGTGACAAAATTGTTTTTATTTGAGAGTTCACCTGCAAGGTGAATCACTGAGGCAACTTATCAAACACTGTGTGGGTGGATCCTCCACTTTTTAAAATCTTTCAATCACTGAGAACTTTTCTAAACACACTCTCCAGCTCAGCCACAAGATCAGGGCTTGATAAAAGAATTACTGGCAAGAATTATCTCATCTCTGTTATAGACACAGGCAGACCAGGCAGCTCCTCCTTATTTAACATCTACAGGTAAATACTTAAATATATGCATTTGTTTGCATGCAATTTACATGACTTTTGAGTTACACAAGTGTGAAAGTTTGTGTAGTTTCACAAGTGAAACAAAATCCACAAGTTTCAGCATGTGCACACTGCAGTTCTTTCTGCTGGATCTGAATTCCTCCTGCTGAGTCTGTCTTGCTTTGACAAAAAGAAAAAACCCCAAACATATATATGATGTTTTTTCTTTATAATTGAAGCTATCAAGTTACAAATCATAATAGAGAAGCCTGAAAGACAGAAGTGGAGAAAGCAGCTAGAATTTTCTTATGCAGTCCCTAGACAGCGTGCATCAAAAAAGCCTCAAGAGCTATATTAAAATGGAGTCCAAAAATATATCTGATGCTGACCTGTCACATCCTGGAAATCAAATCAATCTCATTTTTAGCAACAATTATAGTATTAGACTGCATAAACAACAACAACAACAGAAAAGCCNAAGACCTTAGTTCTGAAGCAAATTTTGGTGTGTACCAAAAATGGTCTTTAAAAAAGAAACTAGGATTTTAAGTTCTCAGTTCCCTAAGGGGCAATTAAAAACTGCTTCCCTAAAAGTAAAAAAAAAAAAAAAAAAAAGGTCTTTTTGGAATTAAAGCTGTTTTCACCTGCAATTTTTGAACACTCTCTAACCACGGCACTGGGACCCCAGGTAGCCTTAGCCTCGATNTCAAGTTACAAATCATAATAGAGAAGCCTGAAAGACAGAAGTGGAGAAAGCAGCTAGAATTTTCTTATGCAGTCCCTAGACAGCGTGCATCAAAAAAGCCTCAAGAGCTATATTAAAATGGAGTCCAAAAATATATCAGATGCTGACCTGTCACATCCTGGAAATCAAATCAATCTCATTTTTAGCAACAATTATAGTATTAGACTGCATAAACAACAACAACAACAGAAAAGCCACGTGAATAATCCCTCCTCTACAAGGGATGACATGGACTTAGGTGATAAAAACCCAAAGAGCAGCCCTGCTACAGCTGAGGGCCAACTGCTGTTTCAGTTCCAACCCCATTCTGAGGGCTTAGGACTATGGTTTTAATTGTTAGTGGCTTGAAAGCTTGCCATTAAAACCAGAAGCCCAGACAGTAAAATTATTATTAATAATAATAANTGTTTTCACCTGCAATTTCTGAACACTCTCTAACCACGGCACTGGGACCACAGGTAGCCTTAGCATCGATTAGCCCCTGATATTTTTAGTCACGTCCAGCCCTGACAAGGGCAGGTCAAGGGGGGAGAAACTGTGTCTCGCTTCCATACAGTGCGTATCACCCCTGAAAAACCAGAAGTGGCCCGTCCTCTGATCTGCTGCAGCCACCAAAGGCGGGTGGCAGAGGGGTTTAGAAGAGCCCTGGGAGAATGGCTGTAACCTACTGACATCTGACCGGCTGTTCCAGGCGGTGAGGAGCCAGCCATGCGAATGGAAGGGGAAGTGCTGCTTGGTTTTGGGTTGGGTTTTTGTTTTTTTTTTTTGAGAAGATGTGGTTACAAAACCACATCAATTAGCTGAGAAATTCAAAGGCACACACAAAAAAAAACCCCCCCGTGTGAAACCTAATTCGCTTTTTCTTTAATGACTCCATTTTTTTGAAAGGGATCTCAAACCGTCAAGCAAAAGTGCAAATTAAATGCAGGCGCTGCTTCTCTCTCCTCCAGAGCTACAAACCTTCAAGCGCTGCTGAGCGTTTAATAAAACCTCATTTTGTTGATTCCTTGTACCCAGGCTGCTGCTAAAGCCCAAGTAGGAAAACTTTTAGAGGTTACCACACGGACAAGCCCGTTTGAAAAGCGTTCCCTCTATTTTCAGGTTAAATCTGGAGACCACTGCTCCCATTTCATGCTCTGGGATAACGCAGGTCAGAGAAGAGGAGGTGAAACTCGTGAGGCTGGTTCTAGAAAACCCTCACATGTATGACCAGTCCACAGGATTCACCAAGAATCAGCAGTAACTGAACTGGAAGAGAAACAGATCCCATCAAAGCCTGCCAAAGCTTCAAAATCCTTTAGAAACAGAGGTGCTTCGCTACAAACATCAAGTTTCAACCATGCGAATCTTGCTGATTTATTTGGCAACCACACGTTATATTGTACAGAACAGGCAAGAGCGCCCTCCTTCTAAACATTGCAACAATAAAATCCAATTTTCATAGCTGCTGTGCCAGTATTTATTGACATCTTTGCTGTTGTTTAAATAAAACAAACAAAAAAAAAGAGAGCAAAAAGCCTCGTGCTTTTGTCAAACGCTGTGTTTTAAAGCTGCCAAGTATCACAGGAGTCATCAAATATGACAAACCAAAATACACCTTAGCAAGTCCTAATTAATATGGGAAATGCCAGGGGTTCCTGATCTTTAACTTTTTATATCAAAACCCACAAGCAGATACGTAGGACAATGCCATTTCTTTTGTTCTATAATTACTTGCTTACTGTAGATATTTCAGATGTTGCAAGCAATTGTATTTATTTCCTAATAACCTGATCAGAGCTACACCAGAGAACTATGCTGAAGGCCGGAAGTTCAGGAAAATTCCCTGCTGCCAACCCTGTAGAAAGATACCTAATCCTGATTTAAAGACAAACCCCACACATAAATTAAATATATGTGTTATTACATACCACACTAGCACCTTCCACTTACTCATTCCCAGAAGAAAAATTAATCACTGTGGTTCAAAACAGTCAAGTCAAAGCCCTGCCTACACTAAAGCAATTGCAAGCAGCCGTTACTACATTTTCCCAAACAGCAACAAGAATAAAACGTAAACAGAAAATTGTTACATTAGCAGCGTGCACTTCTATGTTACTCCTACATTGTGACAGTGGTGTAAATATATCTAAGAGTGACAAATTTTGCAGGTTCCACACGCAGCATGGCAAACCTAAATGGCCAGGGCTCAGGCTCAGGCCCTGTTCCTGTATCTCTGGCTGCTCTTCCTCATATCAAGGCTTCGGAAAGACCTCAATATTGTCTAACTGGAAAAAAAAAGTAGTAATATCTTACAAATAATTATTTTTTGAGGAAGCAATTCATTAAACTGAGAAACATTTAGGCCAAGAAGTCTAGAAGAATCAGAAAACAGTTAATTTTACAGTTATCAAGAAAGGATTAACTGTAATCTCTCAGTAATAATGTCAAAGTCTTTAAATGGACAGAGAAGTCCAGAACTCAGATCACACCCAGATCTCACTTTAGCGGCAGCTACGTCTACTGTGAAGGTGCCAAAGCACTTCTTTGCCTCCAGGTTTACACCAGGCCACCCTGTCTCTCTGTTACAACAAAATCCAAGCACATTTTGCTCCCTCTGTCTTCTGGTCCTGACAAAGGGACTGTCCCCAAATGCCAGGCAGAAAGAAGCCGTGGCCCAATGCAGGATGGCTCCTGGTTTTCATGACTAGGGGGCTGAAACTGGAAAGCACCTGCCCTACAGTCCTGACACCATTCTCATCCTGCCCATGAAGTGACAAGGGGGGAAATGGATCACCCCACAGTAATGTACTGCTCTTCCACAGCAGTAGGCAATGTAGGGGATATCATAACAGTGAGTGCTTGGCTGCCCCCAGCTATACCGTGGTTAATTAACCAACGGCAAGCTTACAATACACCAAGTGAGTTTTCAAACCCGAGCCAGACCCACGGCATGAAGAAACTTCATTTTTCTCCTCCTTCTCCTACTTAGGCTAAGGGCTTGCATAAATGGGGAAAGCACATCAAAATTAATTAAGAAATACATGCTCATAAGCAACTACACACTCTTACTTGTGGACAAGCATACCCTTTACCAATTAGCTGATACTGCCTTTAAGTGCTTAAAGGTAAGCCGGGAGAAGCTCCTTCTGCTGTAGAATAAGGACATTTCCTCTGAGAGTTATTCGGGGATAATGACACCAATACAAATAGCAGCGTTTATGCACTGAAAAAGAAATTAAAGAAAACTATGCAGCTCTACGGTTTTCTGCTACTTCCCCAGCAGAAAACTATACAGTGGATGGGACTTGGGGTTTTTCCACTCTAGAAACACTCTGCTCACCCCACAGAGCTGGCTGCAACTAGTGTAGGGCTGGCAGTTACCCCAGCGCCCCGTCCCCTCAGCACCAGCCCTTCTTCATTCCAGCCACACACTCCGAGCTCTGCCACGACCCGGAGAGGGCCTGCACCACCACTACCACCACCAGACCCTCACTCCCCGGCCTAGAGAAAGGCTTAGGGCCTTACCAGGGTAAGAGCCACCTCCAGCATAGGCGCCAGGGCTAGGGTACCGTGGAAGAGCGGGATACAGTCGACGAAGAGTGAGGGGGACCCAGCCTGGTCACGGCGCGGGGCACCCGACGGCCGCTCAGCCACCAGCAGCCCGTTCACGGCGCAGTGCGGGTACTTCGCACCGTGCAGCACCATTTTGCAATAAGCCTGCGTAGTCAGCTTCATCCTACCGCCGACGCACAACCCCGCAACCACCGCACACACGCTCCACTCCCGGTCCTACCGCCTCCTCTCAGGCCGCCTGCCGCCAAGTGTCGCCAAACGCCGCCAAGTACGGCCGGCGCTGTCGTAAAAAAGCGGGGAGACGGTCCGCCCGCATCCCGTCAGCCCCTGGGGCGGGGACCTCTCCTTTGCGGCTTCTCGCTCGCCCGCGTCTCCCGGCGTCCATCGCGCTTCCGCTCGGCGGCTCCTTCCGGTCGCAGCCCGGCGTAGAGGACGGTCGCCAGGTCGTTGGGCCGCGGCGGGCATTTAGGGCCGGGAGCGGGGTGTGGAGGGCACTGGGGGTATCCGCTCCCTACCGTTAGCTAAGGGAAGCACTCCCCGCTACCTCCACCCTCCCTCGGGGGCGATGGGTGGGTGGGGCAGCCCCGGCTGGGGAGGGAGGGGAAGAGGCGGGTGCGCTGCGGCCTCCCTCTCCCCTTGATGGGCCCTTAGCGCTGCCTCGTGTCTGTGCGGTGCCGTATTGCGGGTGTTCTGTTCTCTGGGGGGGCGCGAGGTGTCGCTGCCGTAGGTGACACTGGGGCGGGGGGGTGGGGGCGCCTCCCTGCGCTGTGAGCTCTACGGCAAGGTCAGGCGTGGGCCGCGGGCTCTGCGCTCATCTCGGGGAGGGGGACGGGTTGTGGGGGTTATAGCTGGGATCACGGGCCTGTAAGGAAACTTGGAGTGAGCCCTTGTGTGAGCATCTAGGTCTGGAAGAAACCGTTAGCTCGGTGTCTGCCCTTCCTTGGCCATGTCGGCATTGTTTACTTGTGGGGCGTGTTTTTTCAGTAGATGCAAGATGTGTTTAGACTTGGCTCACTTGGGGCTCCTGGCTTTCCCCCAGTAGCAATTTGCTACTGAATGAAAGCATCCTGGAAGGCTGATTTGAACAAGGGAACTTGTTTGAACTCTAGGCCTTTGAGCTTAAATACAGGAGGCTGTAAGGACAAAAGAGGGAGAGGAAAACTCATCTAAATCTCTCTAGTGACTAGGCTGAAAAGCCTGAGTGGTTTGGTGTGATGTTCTTCTGAGAAGAGGCAGAAAATCTCTAGTTTAGCTTTTATTTTTTATAGGCTAGTGGAAAATGGTGTTATTTCACCTCTGTATGTTCAGTGTCTTTACCTGACACTGGCTTACTTGGTGGTGTTTTGCCCCGACAGGATGTTGGCTTCAAGAGCGTTCAGCCTCATTGGGAAGAGAGCCATTTCCACCTCCATCTGCGTGAGAGCGCACGGACATGGTAGGTGGCAGCTGCTTTGCTTTTGTTGTAAAGATGATGAAACAAACACTTTAGAGGAAGAACGTAAAAAAACTACAACTGGGGTTTGGATAGGAAGGAATTGGGATGGGTGGGGTTGGCCAGGCTGGTGCTTTGCTTGGTGGCAGGAGATCTGAGCAAGCTGTGCCAGCAGATGGCATTGCGGAGGTGCAGGCAGAACTGACTGCTGCTGGGGAGGCAGAAACTGGAAAAGGTGTAGAGGGCTTCCAGGTCTAGGTTAGGCAATCAGTGTGACAGGTGGAGACAGATGGCTGAGGCATTAATAAAGTCATTTGGGATATTTCCCTTTTCGTAGATCCCCCCTCTCTGCTTTATTCTTAAAATAATACCTGTTTTAAATGCTTCATCTGGAAGTTGTCTCTCTCCTGGATTCCTTAAGTATCATCACCTTTTCAACTGAGCTGTTCTTCTTTTGTATTGTAACCAGTAAGGGCTGTTTGCACAGGAGTCAGAAGCTTGAATGGGTGTCTATTCTGTTCCCATGTGCAGCTGGTGTTGTCAAAGCAGAGGATTTCAGCCTCCCAGCCTATGTCGACCGTCGTGACGTTCCCCTGCCTGAAGTGGCCTTTGTAAGGGATCTCTCTGCTCAGCAGAAGGCGCTGAAAGAGAAGGAAAAGGCATCTTGGACTGCTCTCTCTGTCGATGAGAAAGTTGAATGTAGGTAGTGGGGGCTTTTTAATAACCTCACAGGTAGAAGTGACGTGACATAATCTGCTCTGTGTTCATTATTGGCAATTTTTATTAGAAAGACCACCCCAGAGACATGTTCAACCCTGCTCTTCCCAGTGGCTCTGCAAGCAGACCCACCCATGAGCTGTGAAGGAGCTTTGTTAATTATGATGGAGCTCCTCCCGTGTATGCAAGCAGAGATCAGTGTTTTGTGTTCCTGGGATCCTTGGTGCTCTTTCAAAAAGTTAGAAGTGCCTGCTGTGGTATCTGTCGGGTGCCTGAGGTCAAGTGCAGCAATTTCTCCTTCCAGGAAACAAATAATAATTATATTTGTTTCTTGATTCCCATCTGCTTAAAAGAAGCCATAAAAAAAAAAATCTCTTCTGGATAACAATATGCAAATATTAGTCCATGTGTTTGAATGTCAATGACCACTGACCTTAGAATTACCCAATTTCAGGTAATTAAAGTATTGAGCGGGTGTTTTGACTTGCAAATGAAACTGCAGCATCTTTTCTGACTGCTGTCGTGAGTGAGAATGTGATCTGTGAACAGTGCCGTCTTCACCCGTGTCGCAGTGAGACGGTGTACAACTCAAATATTCCTAAGCACTCTCCAAATCTCTTGCTTTTTGGAACTTCAAAACCTTTTTGGGCCTTAGTGGCACAACTGAGAAGCCTTTTGAGAGGCAAGTGTTCCTGTTGAAATTATTTATGCTGGGAAGCTCTGGGGTCAATAACTGTACTGGGAATTGGAGGGAAGGAAGGAGAGCCCCGTTTCTCCTTCCCTCAGGCCTGTAATGCAATTTTTGGACAAGTTGACAACAATCTATAAAGTGGAGATGTAAGACTGACCTGGTTGGGGGGTGAAACACGGGAGGGGATGGTGAAATACGCCTCATTGACTTTGGCACAAGCCTTGGCGTGGCGGGTGCCAGCTCATTCAGGAGCTGCTTTAACATCCTTTTCTGCTTGGTTGGCTTTAGGCTTTGGTCCCTTCCCTTTAGAGAGCAGCCTCGTTGCCTGCAATTTCCAGGAAAAGTAAAAGAAATTATTTGATGCTTAAAGTTTTGGGTTGGTTTTTTTTCAGTGTATCGTATCAAATTTAATGAGAGCTATGCAGAAATGAACAAAGGAACAAACGAGTGGAAGACCGTCCTCGGTGGAGTCCTGTTCTTTCTTGGTTTAACCGGGGTTATCCTCATTTGGCAGAAACGTTACAGTAAGTAAAACCCGTGGGGTGTTAACTCTTAAATTAAGAGCCAGGTGGGTTGATACCTGATGGGGAAACAAGACAATTCTGCCTAACCTGCTCGGGGTGGGGGGGGAGGGGTTGGAATGGTGTATCCAGCAGCTGTTGAGGTAACTGTTTGCTGTTTGTTAGTCTCTCTAAACTCTATTCTGGAGTTGTAACTTCATGCAGATCAGCGGGTATGTGGTGTAAATATTTGGGAAGCTGACTCCTGGAAAGGTGAAGGTGCTGGAGAGAGCTTTGGTGGAAGGGGAAGAGTGGTGATATGCTACTGATCCCAGAGCCTCCCCTCTCTGTGAAACCTGCTGTTGCAAAAGCTTATTGCTGCCTTGGCAGTAAACATTTGGGTTTCTGCCATGTTTGGCTTCCTTCCCAGCTAACAGTCCTACCTCGAGGGAGCCCTCCAGCTGCCACCAGGCAGAGCGTGCAGTTAAATATGCTGCTCGCCATCTTGAGGCTTCATCTACTCATGGTGAAAGTTGAGGAGAAGGCTGTTGTCTTGGTACAAGCCTTTACTGATGAAGGAAGCTGCTAGAAAGTCAACCCAGGGATCTAGTCGGGGCTAAATGCTGCAAAAATGGGATGCAGGGAACATAGGTTTAAACAGGTGATGGTGTGCATGTGATCAGCATGGATGGCTTTGGGGAGGGGGGGGGGGAAGCTTTTTCATTAACTACACTTTCACCTGTTCCCAAGTGGCTCGTTCTGTGTCATGATGTAATCCCACCTGCTGTTGAATTGCAGTGTACGGCCCTATTCCACACACCTTCTCCGACGAGTGGCTGTCAGCGCAGACGAAGAGGATGTTGGACATGCGGATTAATCCCGTGGAGGGCATCTCTGCCCAGTGGGATTTCGAGAAGAATGAATGGAAGAAATGAAGCAACTCAGTGGAACCTGCTCTGCTTGAATATGAAATGATTCCATCACCTGTGTGTGACCTCGTTGCTTATTTACTGGAACAACCTCTCCGTCTACATAGATGCTAATAAATGTCTGGTTAACTTGACAGTTTCCTCTTTCTTGGTCTCCAAACACGTTTGTTGTGATGGTAATCTGTGGTGCAGGTGGAGGGGCAAGGATTTCCCAGGTGATCCTGTTGTAATCGGTGTAGAATGAGTTAAAGGGAATGTTTCTGGGGTGCAGAAACTCTGGGGAATCAGTTAAAGGGAATGTTTCTGGGACTGGCTGACACTCCAGAAGGCTGTGCCACCATCCAGCATGACCTGGAGAGGCTGGAGAGCTGGGTCAGAGAAGAACCTCATGAGGTTCAACAAGGGCAAGTGTTAGGGTCATGTGCCTGGAGAAGAATAATTCCAGGCACCGATATAGGTTAGGGATGGTCCTGCTGGAAAGCACTTCTGAGGAGAAGAATCCAGGGATCCTGGTAGACAGTAAGCTATCCATGAGCCAGCAATGTGCCCTTCTTGCCAAGGGGGCCAATGGAATTCTGGGCTGTGTAAGGAAGAGTGTGGCCAGTAGGTCGAGGGAGGTCTGCACTGGTGAGGCCACAACAGGAATTACTGCATCCAGTTCTGGGCTTCCCAGTTCAAGAGAGACAGGGAACTATTGGAGAGAGTCCAGCCTAGGGCAACAAAGATGATGGAGGGATTGGAGCATCTCCCCGAGGAAAGGCTGAGAGAACTGGGACGCTTTAGCCTGGAGAAGAGAAGGCTGAGGGGAGACCTTACTAATGCTTACAGGTATCTAAAGGGACAGTTGAAGGAGGATGGAGCCAGACTCTTCAGTGGTTCCCAGTGACAGGACGAGGGACAACGGGCACAAGCTGAACGTAGGAAGTTCCATTCAAAGATGAGAAAAAACTTCTTCAGGGTGAGGGTGGCAAAGCCCTGTAAGAGGCTGCTCAGGGAGAGTGTGGAGTCCCCTTCTCTGGAGATCTTCAAGACCCCCAGTCCTGAGTTATGCTGCTTTAGCTTTAGCAGGGGAGATGGACTAGATGATCTATAGAGGTCCCTTCCAACTGGTGATTCCATGTTCCCACTCCTGCTGAGCTCTGAGCTACATCTAAGGTAAGCAGATTCCAGCCCTTGATGAGATTCTGAGTCCCATAACTGCTCCAAAAATAGCACATCTGCGCTCCAGGAGGCAGCAGAGCGAGTGAGACCAGGCGGGTTGTGTGGTGGGGATCAGAGCAGCTCCATCTGTTTGTCCTCCTTGTGGAGGGAATGTGCTCTCCATGGCACGGGCAGGCTGCAGACCTCACTCTGGTGTCCCCTGCAGACCCCAGAGACGAAGGGAGAGAGAATTAGTGGATCTAGTTCAGCCAGGAATAGGTTTAGATGAAACCCCGAAGCGTGTTTTGTGCATCACCTCTTGCTTGAGGTGACAGTTGGAGAGGATTGCTGTGGCAGGGGGAGGAGGGAAAAGAAATGCTGCGTTTGGTGGGAGCACCTCGGAGTTTGCAGTGAGTTGAACAGGTTCTGGTTCGAGCCTTCACATTCTCAGGGCCTGAGCGAAGAAAACCGGTGCCTTTGCTTTGTTCTGGTGCCTGACAAATTTCTCCCTTCAGCTAATCTGGTGGGTCCCCTAGGAGTTCTGCAGGCAAACTTCTGCCTTTCGTTTAAAAACACCCCTCTGACGACCAAAACTACCAGAACAAGTTTCAGCTTTGGGTTTTGCTCTTTTTCTGGTTACAGGACCGTCACAGTTTGAAATGCGTGTGTGTAGTTGGCTCACGGGTTGCTTTCCTCTGCTCCCCGTATGGCTTGTGCCCCCAGCAGGCTGATAGCACCCACTCGGGAGGGGACGGATGAGCTTCTAGGTGATTCTGCCTTGGAAATTGCTGTTTTGAAGCCTGTGCTGGAATTGCAGCCCTGCTCTGCAGCTCCTCTTATCCCCCTTCCTGGAGGGAGAGAAGGGAAGATGGGCTTATCTCCAGTGCTCCCTTAGCTGCAGGTTGCTTGTGCCATGCTCTGGTTTTGGAGGTAAGCACCTTATTCTGAATTCTACTCTCGTTGCTGTGGCTGGGAGGAATTAGCAAGAACGGGAGACAAACTCTGCTGAGTGCAGGGCTTGTACCAGCCTGGAGCATCCCCAACTGAAGCCCAGCGAGCATCACTGGGAGGGACCAGGGAGTCGTTCTTCCCAGGCGTCCTCCTCTTCACCCTCCCCAAAAGGCTGCAAAAGACCCAGGGCAGCTGGGAGAGAAACCTGAGCTTCGACACAGCTCCAGATCCTTATTTCATCCTCCCCTGCCCAGCACCAGCCACTCTCCTCTTCCCCCTTCACCCACCAGTGCAGCGGCAGAGACCTGCTGGAACAGCCTGCTGCTGGTAAGTGAGCTGAGTTTGCCAGGGCTCTGCACTCTCCCCTCCTGGCAAGTGTCTGCCTTCCTCCTGCCCTTGGCAGAGGGATGCACTGTTGGCTGGGGAGCAGATCCTGTCTGGAATTTTGGGGTGTTTACTTGCAGATAGCTTTGGATACTGAGAAGCCACCTGATTCCTGACCCTGGGGAGAAAAAAACCATGGGGAGCGGAATGAGCAAGGTACTGGGGCAATGGTGGCGTGGTGGCCAGCATGTCCCTCTTGGGCAGGACATTTGTCCTGCAGGCCAAGGGGATGCTTGTTCCCAGCTCATCACTGCGGTGCCCTAAATACAACTGTTTGCATCTTCCCTTTCTCATTCCCCTTTGAAACTTCAAGCACTTAAGAAAGGGAATTAAGAAACCAAACAGTGATCTCCAGATTTATATCCGAGGTGATGAGCTAAGTGGCTGATGGTGTTAGAAAAGTGGCAGCTGGCTTTAGTCCCAGCATCACGTGCTGGTAAGGCTGTGCCACTGTCATCCTCAGGGCTTACAAGGGTCCCTGCAGGGGAATTTCCTCCCCTTGCCACCCCTGGGAGGTGTCTGTGCCTGGCACACTGTGTGCTGCGAGGGGACAAGTGATGTTTTACTGCTGCTTGTTGCTCAGCTGAGCTACAGGGCTGGCAGAGGGGATTGAGTTCTCTTTGTATCCTTAAATAACCGCTTGGTATGTGTGCTATCCAGTTTAAAATTAGACTCTGGGACAGCAGTGGAGAGACCAGATCAGGGCAAACAATCTCTGAGCAGCTCTGGTGTGATTTAACACTGGGTTTCACCGCCTGTGGATGCAGCCTGACCTGCAAAGTGGCTTTTACATCCTCCCTGGTTCTACCAAGCCCTCTTGGGGAGCCCTTTCCCAGGGGCTGGGTTGATGCAGACACATTTGTGTCACAGGATCTGGCTTTGACTTGAGATGCAGGGCTCAGCTTCCCTCTTCTAGTGGTAGCAACTTGTGCTGTGCTGGGCACAGATATTTGCTGAATCTAGGTGTTTGCACTCCAGGAGCGTGCTGGGGTTCAGTTGAATGGTAGAGGTGGGCTGGATGTCACCCAGAGCTGTTGAAAACCCTTCCTGCAGCCTCTCAAAGTAGGTGTCTTCTGCCAGATGGGTGCAGGTGAGTGCAACTGGGAGCCAGCTCTTCCTTTCTGTGCCCCCGGAAATCACTCTGGCAGGCTCTTACACCCCGAAAATCCTCCAAGCTACCCCCTTTTCTCCTTCATAACCATGCAACAGAGAGTTGGAGACCCAATTTGCACACTTAATGTCATTTACTGCAACATCCTGGCCAGAAAAATACTATAAATATCCTGTGCCTTTGCCAGTCTCTCCCCAGCTGGCAGAGGCAACCTTTGAAACTATCTGCAGGAGGTGGTTGCTATAGAATAGCAAAATAAAACCGAGCTGCAGCAGGGCTGGCCTGCCTCTGGGAGACATGAAGGTGGGGGGAGATCCCTGATGGAGCCCCATCTCGAAGGAGGAGGCTGGGGTGGGCTGAGCTGTTTGGGGAATCCAGCCCCTAGCCTTTCTGATAGCAATAGGATGACATGCAGGTCCCTGCTGCTTATGCGCTAAGTTTTCCTGAGCTCTGTGCTCCTGGAATGGTTTGGGCTGGTGGGTTGAGTGGGCTCAGCCCTTGCTGTTCATTAATGAAGACGGTTCATTGATTAGGTACTTGGTTTATCATTGCTTGGGGAGTGTGGAGGTGAGTGCCCTGGTTCTGCTGGAATCACGCATGCAGCTTGATCCTCCTGCCATGTCAGGTGCAAGTTGCGCCTGGTACTGTCTGAAATCTCTCTCCTTTTTGTCACCTTCCAGGTTGTCAAAGGCCTTTACCTTGGGAACATCCGCGGTGAGTGCCTTTTACTGCTCCCTGGGCAGGGCTGGAGGGGGCCCCTCTCCTTGGGTGCTCCCTGTGCCTGCTCCCTGCTGGGGACCTCAGCATTTTCTGGGAATCCAAAGCCCCCAAAAGCCCTGTGCAGCTCTAGCCCAGCAACTGGATATCCACAGGGAGCTGAGGTCACCAGCCATGCCTGGAGCACCAGGGAACCTGTCATGGCTGGAAACCTCCCTGTGTTTGCTGAGACAATATTTACAGTGGGCCAACGCCTGGCTTTCTCGCTGAGGATGTGGGGAGGAGGGCAAAGCTTGGGTTTCACCCAACAGCGAGGACACAACAGCCTTTTCCAAATTAGCAGTAGCATTTCTGATGCTGGGGATGGTTTTAAATCCGGCTGAATACTCAGTACATCCAAGGGGGATTTTGCTTTGAGGGGGGGNGTTGCTGGTGGGTACTTGGCCCAGCAGATCTGCTAAGAGGGCAGGTGACTCATGTGCTGCCTCTCTGTCCAGACTCTGAGGACCGGGAAAACCTGCTGAGGAATGGGGTGACGCACATCCTCTCTGTCCACAACAGGGCCGAGCCAGTGCTGGAGGTGGGTGCCCAGGGAGGGAGGGAGTCTGGGGGTGATCACTCCAGGGGGCAGGTCCCGGGAAGGTGTAAGTGGGACACACACTATTCTCCTGGCGTAGGACCAGAGAGGGGAGAAAAGAAGCAGCAAGGCTGGATTTGCGCAGTTTGCACCTTGTGATGCTGAACTGCACCCCAAAGAGGCTCAGCGCTGGCTTTCGGAGGAGAGAGAGGGGAGGGAGTGGGATGTTTTGGGGGGCACGGCCATCCCCTGGGTGGTTTTCAGGGCGAAGGTGTGAGGCAGGGACCCGGAGGGACGGCCGGTGCCGCCGCGGGGGAGAACCGCGAGAGGGCGGCGGCGCCCCGCGGATGGCGGCGCCGGGGCCGCCTTCAGCCTCGACGGGGAGGGAGGGCACAGCGGCAGCCGGAGCACCCCTTCCACCTCCAGGACAGTGATCTCGGGCCGCCCTGGCTTTGCCTGCCCCGTCCCTTCACCCTTCGCGGACCCCGGAACGCTGTGAACCCCTCGAGCTGTGGGTGGGGAAACTGAGGCAGGAGGAAGCTGCCCAGGTGTGTTGAAGCCGAAGGTGACGGCCAGGTCTTTCGAGCACAAATCCTGCCAGTGGTGGACCTGCGGGTTGGGTGGAGCCTGCAGCAGGGTAAGTAGCCCCATGAAGGAGGTGCTGGGGCGGTGCTGCTCATCTCACAGCCGATAGCCGCATGCAACTTGCACTTCATCCCGGTGTCAGACCAGCTGCCAGCTCCCAAATCCCAGGATGCTGCGAAAGGCAAAGGGCACTGCTTGGACCCCTCATCCTTTGGGGCCACGATGAGCAGTGAGCCTCAGCAAAACACCAGCCGGAGCCTTTTCCCCTCTAAGGCATTGAGTAATGTGGAGAGGGGAAAGAGAGAGAAGGAAGGAGCATAAAATCAGTGTAGAGAAACGGCCGGTGGCTGCAGAAGGGACAGCAGCTGGGGCTGGAGGGGCTCAGGGCATGGCCAGACGAGTAGCAAACCACAGGGCGAGCTTACAACACAGAGCAAGCCACCGGGCTGGCAGAAAGGGGAACCGGAAAGGCATGGTGGGTTGAGCAATGTGTCAATCACAGCCCTGGGGTTGGGAACCGCAAAACCCCAGCACCAGTCCCATGCATGGCCCAGCTCCCCGAGGTGGGATGGGGGCACTCAGCCCCACAGGGAAGGGGAAGCTGCTGGGAGCCCAGCAGTTAATCTGGGATTGGGGTGCAGGGTGGGATTTGGGCAGAAGGGAGGTCATTTTGGCTGCTCCATGGGTTGACATGGTAGCTTTGTTGGCACAGTGGCTCTTCTCACTGTGGGGAGGTCTGGCTGGAGCCAGGTGTGGTGGGTCACAGACAGGTTTTGGGAAGCCACAGCCCGTCATGGCTCATCCCACAAAACCTGTCAGTGTTTGCTTGCTGGTCCCTGTACCCCTGCCTGGTGCATGGTCCCCTTCCACCCACTGAGCTCCTGCCTGCTCCTGCCATCCCCTGCGTGCCAGGGAGCCACAGTGTGACCAGGGATGTGGATGAGGAGCCCACAGGCTCTGTTTCCCTTGGCCTCTCCTGCAGCTTTTCCAGGCAGAGAGCAACTGGATGACACACCACAAGGAGTCAGCAAGTGCTACAGCACCGTGGCACCTTGTCCCTATCCTGTGAGAGGCTGCAGGATGGTAGGGAGGAGTATGAGACAGGGTTGGAGAGGATGGATGGGACAGAGAGGTGGTGCACGGGAAGGCCCACTTGCCCCATTCTTGCAATAAGGGTCTTTCCAGTGTGGGAATATCCCAGTGCCCATCCCACTCTGCCCCTTCCCTTCTTATATAACTGGCTTTTTCAGGCCTCATGGTTTTCACTGGGCTGGAGGGAAGTGAGGGTGGTCCGTGAGGTTGGGCTGCACCAGCCCATGGAGGACCTTGGGGCAGCGATGCCACAAACTGATGGACATGGGGCAATCCCTGGTGTTTGGCCGTTTCGGCTCTGGTTGGCAGTATTTCCACCCATTTCATTAAGAGAGTTAAAAAAAAAAACAACCCTCAAATGAAAAGGATCTAATTTTAACTCAGAATAGGGAGGATCAAGGAAGCGATGTTTTAAAGAAAGGAAAGTAATCTGACCTACGTCAACATGTGGCAGGATGATTTATTGTGTATTAAAAGGACCGGGAGGAAATAACTCATTGATGAGAGTGACTTCATCAGTGCGCGTTCACACATGTCTTCCTGATGAGGCTTGCAAGTTGGGGCCCTGGGAAAAGGGTGGCTCAGTTCTGGGGGGCCATAACATAACAGGTCCCCACAGCCTGGCCTCTCCTCTGGGCTGAAATGGGGGAGAAATAACCCAGTGTGGGATGAATATGACCTTTCACGGTTCTCCCTGGCTGTGGAAAGCGGGGTGATGGCACCCAAAAGTGGATTATGGCTTTCCCATCACCAAAGGGACAGCTGGGGAGATGGGGGGAAGAGAGAAATGGGAGATATTGTGTTTCTTGGAGGTATCCTACTACTGCAACCTTTTTTGTACTGCAGGACATGACCTATCTCTGTATCTCGGCCTCGGATTCATCCAGTCAAAACCTGTAAGTTGCTTGCCATCCTCTTGCCTCCCAGCATCACGTGCTGGTAGTTGTTGGTCGATAAAAGTTCTGATTCTGCAGAAGGAACATTCAGTTCATTCATGCTGCAAAATGTTGGTATCGTTGTTGAGTGTGACAGAAGCTGTGGCTCATTCTCAGGTGGAAAATAGCATTTTTAGGGGTTAAAACTTTTTTTCTGTGTGTGTTTGCAGTCAATAAATGTAATTTACTATCAATTTTCAGAATTATTCTACTGGGCAGGGTTGAAAATTGGAGCATGAGGAAGATAATGATTTTTCTTGGTCTTCCAAACATTTTCTTGGAAAGAGAAATAAAATATTTATTAAAATC
>VXBJ01006075.1:3057-13101 GCA_013400055.1 Nycticryphes semicollaris
CCCCAGAATGTCCCCCCATCGGCCTGGAGTCCCACCGCATCGACGATGACCAGATCCTGGCCTCCTCCATGCTGCGCCACGGGCTGGGCGCCCAGCGTGGGCGCCTCAACATGCAGGTGAGTGTCACCCATGCCCACCCACCCGTGCNCTTTCTGTCCCCATCCCAGGCAGGCACCAACGAGGACGATTTCTTTGATGGGGCTTGGTGTGCTGAGGACGACAGCCGGGCGCACTGGATCGAGGTGGACACCCGCCGCACCACCAAATTCACCGGTGTCATCACCCAGGGCCGTGACTCCCAGATCCAGTACGGGGACAGGGACGGGCAGAAGGAGACGGATCCAGGGACATGGGGTGGGAGGGACGGCTTAGGGACACCCCCCTCCAATCTGTCCCCTTTCCTTCTCCAGCGAGGACTTTGTCACCAGCTTCTACGTGGGCTTCAGCAATGACAGCCAGAACTGGGTGATGTACACCAACGGCTATGAGGAGATGGTATGGGACCCCAGAAGAGGCTGGTTGAGGGGGGACAGGTACGATAGGGACCCTCCACCTGCCCTTGGTCACATCTCACACACACACCCCCCCCACCTCGGCAGATGTTTTATGGCAACGTGGACAAGGACACGCCAGTGCTGACAGAGTTCCCCGAGCCCATGGTGGCCCGTTACATTCGCATCTACCCCCAGACGTGGAACGGCAGCCTCTGCCTGCGCCTCGAGGTCCTGGGCTGCCCCCTCTCCAGTAAGAGTCACCCCAAAGTGTGTGTGTGTGTGTGTGGGGGGGGGTTACACCACTCATGGAGGGGGTCGTAGCTCCCCAACCCCCCACCCACTGTGCCTTTGTCCCCTCCCCAGCCATCAGCAGCTACTATGCCCAGCAGAATGAGGTGACCTCCACTGACAACCTGGATTTCCGCCACCACACCTACAAGGACATGAGGCAGGTGAGCACCTCCGTGGTGGCGGGCACCTCCGTGGTGGCGGGCACCTCCGTAGGGAGGTAGGCTTGGCCCCCCAAGTGCTGCCCCCTTGCCCTCCTCTGCACCCACAGCTGATGAAGGTGGTGAACGAGGAGTGTCCCACCATCACCCGCATCTACAACATTGGCAAGAGCTCACGGGGGCTGAAGATCTACGCCATGGAGATCTCCGACAACCCGGGCGAGCACGAGACGGGTGAGTAGGGGAGGGGGTGGTGGGCTGCAGACCCCTAGGGTGGGCACAGCACGGGTACTACGCCGAGCCTGCCCGCACCGTGCCCACAGGTGAGCCCGAGTTCAGGTACACGGCGGGACTGCACGGGAACGAGGTGCTGGGCCGGGAGCTGCTGCTCCTGCTCATGCAGTTCCTGTGCAAGGAGTACCAGGATGGCAACCCCCGGGTGCGGAGCCTGGTGACCGAAACCCGCATCCACCTCGTGCCCTCCCTCAACCCAGACGGTTACGAGCTGGCCCGCGAGGCGGTAAGAGGACGGTGAGGGGGTGGGAGGGGATGGTGGGGTTGAGGGATGCAGCCCTTGGGCTCACTGCTGCACTGGGGCTGCCCGCAGGGCTCTGAGCTGGGCAACTGGGCACTGGGCCACTGGACGGAGGAGGGCTATGACCTCTTTGAGAACTTCCCGGACTTGGCTTCGGCGCTGTGGGCTGCCGAGGAGAGGAAACTGGTGCCCCACAAGTTCCCCAACCACCACATCCCCATCCCGGAGCACTACCTGGCCGAGGATGCCACGGTGAGCCATGGCAGAGGGCAGAGCGGCGGGGCAGCGATGGGGAGATGGGTGTCTCACACCACCGTGCTCACCTTGGCAAGGTGGCGGTGGAGACACGGGCCGTGATGGCGTGGATGGAGAAGAACCCCTTTGTGCTGGGAGCCAACCTGCAAGGCGGGGAGAAGCTGGTGTCCTACCCCTTTGACACAGCCCGGCCCATCACCGAGACACCAGCAGCCGCCCCTCGACCACCGGACGATTACGAGGACAACCCTGAGCTGCAGGAGACGCCTGACCACGCCATCTTCCGCTGGCTCGCCATCTCCTACGCCTCGGCCCACCTCACCATGACCGAGACCTTCCGCGGGGGCTGCCACACGCAGGACATGACCAACTCCATGGGCATCGTGCAGGGGGCCAAGTGGCACCCCCGAGCTGGCAGTAAGTGGGCGCCGTGCACACTCGCCTGCCCCAGGCTCCCACCTCGTGAGGGTGATAGGGAGCAGCTGGATGGGCCCTCGGTTGTCTTGCAGGCATGAATGACTTCAGCTACCTGCACAGCAACTGCCTGGAGCTTTCCATCTACCTGGGCTGTGACAAGTTCCCCCACGAGAGCGAGCTGCAGCAGGAGTGGGAGAACAACAAGGAGTCGCTGCTCACCTTCATGGAGCAGGTAGGAGCCGGGCCGGGCCGGGCAAGGAGCCGGGTGGCTGCTCTGCCCCACACAGCTCTTCTTGTCCCCTTTCCTCACGTAGGTCCATCGGGGCATCAAGGGCTTGGTGACGGATCAGCAGGGAGAACCCATCGCCAACGCCACCATCGTCGTGGGGGGCATCAACCACAATGTCAAGACAGGTAGGGCACGGGGTAGGGAGCCGGTGGCACCGCACTGCCTCCTGCACCCCCTCACTTGCCTCTTGCCTCCCCTCACTTGCCTCCTGCACCCCCTCACTTGCCTCCCCTCACCGTCTGCAGCCAGCGGCGGGGACTACTGGCGCATCCTGAACCCGGGCGAGTACCGCGTCTCAGCTCGGGCCGAGGGCTACAACCCCAGCGTCAAGACCTGCAGTGTCTTCTACGACATCGGGGCCACCCAGTGCAACTTCGTCCTGTCGCGCTCCAACTGGAAACGCATCCGGGAGATCATGGCCATGAACGGGAACCGGCCCATCCGCCGCATCGTGCCTGGCCGCCCCATGACGCCCCGCGAACGCATGCGCCTGCGAATGCGCCTCCGGCACCGCATGCGGCTCCGGGAGCAGATGAGGTTGCGGCGTCTCAACGCCACCACAGCTGCCAGCGGCCCCACAGCCCCTCCGCCCACCACAGCCCTTCCCTTCCCCTTCAGCAGCACCACCTACGCGCCCTGGAGCCAAGAGCCACCCACGGCCGGCACCTGGGAGATGGAGACCGAAACTGAGGTGGTGACTGAGCTGGTGACGGAGGTGGAGGCCTGGGAGCTGGGCACGGGGACAGCACAGCCCTTCACCACGGCTGAGACCTACACCGTGAACTTTGGTGACTAGGACATGCTTGTCCCTTTGCTCCTGCCTCCAGCCAAGGCCGGATGCTTGTGGCTGGTTTGGTTCTGCTGCCGCAGGCTCCGGCATTCACTTCTGAAGTTTTCCTCGAGCCCCCGGCAGCCCACCCTGGGTGGGCTCCAGCTCCTCACTGCGCTGCTTCCTAGGACTGCAGGGCACGCCGTGCCAAAGCTCACCCCCATGGCTGGGAGGGTGCCAAGTGTCCCCCTCACTGGGCTGCAGAGCTGGGCAGGAAAGGACGTGCTGCCCCATCCCTCGGGGCTGGGCAGTGCCAAGCCCTGCCTGGCCCAAAAGGGGGTGACACAGGACCCTGCCCTCGCCCCATCCCCATCTCCCAGCACAGCGGGGGTGGCAGGGGTGGGCCTGTGCTCCAGGGCAGGGCCCACACGGAGGCAGGCACAGCCCCTGTCCCCTCCACACAGTTTTTTGTTACACAAATAAATCAAGTTATATTGGTACAAGCATCTCCTCTCTCCCGTGCCCCAGCAGCTCCATGCCAGCCCTCCCAGGACAGATGGGGACGGCACCAAGGTAAAAGGCACCAGGACCCTCTCAGGGGCAGGAGGTTTATGGAGTCTATGCCCTGCCCTGCCCCAGTCAGTGCCCAACCACCTCCATGTCCCCGTCATCGTCCTCGGCCCCGAAGCCAGAGAAGCTGATGGGCTGGCAGCTGAGGTCACGCAGGTTGACGAGGCAGGCGGTCTGTGTGGTGCAGAAGGCAGGCACCGTCACCAGCAGGACCTGCTGCCCATCCTCCCCTGCAAAGAAGACAGGCAGGTGTCGGGCAGAGAAGCCCAAATTTGGCACCTCAGCGTGGGGTCCCAGCCCTGAGCGAGCATCGGGGGTGCTGCAGGTCGTGGGACTCACCTTTGAGCAGCTTGGACTGGAAGCGGGGAGCGTTGCCGCAGAAGTAGACGTGAGGGCAGTCGGTGAGGATGAAAGGGTCCGATTTGTAAAAGGGGTAGCAGCCTGGAAAGGATGGAAATTAGGAGGGGAACCTGCAGCTGCATTTCTTCAGAGGGAAAAAAAGCCCCCCAGCCCCTGTGCCCACCCAGCTCTCGCCCTACCCAGGGTGTCCGGGGCTGTGGGGCTGATGTGTCCCGCCAGCAATGTCCACTCCAGGATCTCCAGGTAGTCATCCATGCTGCTGTATTTGAAGATGTCACTGACATTTTGCCCTGATGTCCCCAAAAACCTACATTTTGGGGGAAGGAAGGATTCGTACAGCTCTACTTGCTGGGACTTGCTCCATAATCCCACGATGCCAGCAGTTGTCACAGAACTGGTGGCACCCCAAGCTTTTTTACCTGATTCCATCCACGTCAGCCTGGTAGGGGTTGGTGACCAGCCGGAGCGTGGAGTAGGCGCTGGAGAGCGGCAGCATGCAGTGATGCAGTGGCTGCTGGGGCAGCGTGTAGTTGGTGGGGTCAAACTCACCGGGCATGACATCCACGGGCACAGAGGTCTGTGGGCAGAGCGAGGATTACCAGGGGTGGCCAAATCTCCCTCCTTTGAAGGGGCTCAGAGTAAAGCCCTGGTGGGAACTTGCTGCCAGGCTCTGTCTCCCTCCCTGATTTGGCTCCTGTCACTTCCCCGCAGGAAGCCGGGGCGTTGGGCACCCTGACACCGGGGCTGCTGGCAGAACGCTGCTTCCCTGGCTTCGGAACCAGGCTCCCCCCCCCTTCAGAAGGTATCCAGTTCCCCAGCCAACTCGATCCCACTCCAAGCACTCACACAAAGCTGCAGCAGGATCTCATCCAGCATCTTCACAGCCTCCACACTTGCTGCCTGGGTCTTCTTGGTCAAGTACTTGGCCTGGGTCAGACGGGACACAGTGAGGGAACAGCCCCTGCCACCTCTGATCCCTCCCTGCCCCACCTCCACGGGGCTCCCCGTGCCAGCTCAGGCTGCATGGAGCATCGCCAGGGCTGAAGACCCCCCTTCCCCATTGTACCTTGTTGATGGTGTCCCGGTTCTGGGCGTTCTGGCTCAGCAGGTTCCCAGCCAGGATGACACGGGAGATGTGTGCAGCACAGCTCTGCTGTCCCTCAGCACCCAACTGCCCGGTCACCACGTCCACCATCAGCTGGGTGCTCAGCAGGGCCTCACCGCTCCCGCTGCCCAGCCCCAGCCCCGACACCAGCAGGACAAACCTGGGTGAGAGGCGAGGGCTGCAGCCATGCTCCAGGCCCCATCCCTGCCAGGCAGCCATGCCAAGGCTGCCCACACCAAGAGGTGTGGAGGACACCAGCCCCCATCTGCCATCTCTCTAAGCACGAGGCACCGACCCCGATGGGCACACGGGGCAAAGAGGAAGAGCTGGGGAGACTCCTCTTTACCAGGGAGTCATGGTGTTGCTTTTCCTGCCCTTGGAAAGTTTGGATCCAGAGGGGCTGGCAAAGCAAACAGCATCAGGGACTCACAGGGCAGAAGGGGATGGTCAAGATGCCCTGGAGATGCTGGGAGGGCTGGAGCCCCTCTGCTGGGAGCTCAGGCTGAGGGGTTCAGCCTGGAGATGAGAAGGCTCCGCGGAGACCTCAGAGCCCCTTCCAGTCCCTCAAGGGGCTCCAGGAAAGCTGGGGAGGGACTCGTGATCCAGGAGGAGAGCAATGGGATGAGGGGGAAGGGTTTGACTCTGAAAGAGGGGAGATGGAGCTGAGATGTGGGGAAGAACTTGTTTGGTGTGAGGGTGGTGAGAGCCTGGCCCAGGTTGCCCAGAGAAGCTGTGTCTGTGCCATCCCTGGAGGGGTTGAAGGCCAGGTTGGAGGGGGCTTGGAGCCACCTGGGCTGGTGGGAGGTGTCCCTGCCCAGGGCAGGAAAGATGGTCTTTAAGGTCCCTTCCCATTCAAACCATTCTGTGATTCCATGAAAAGGTCTCCAGGGCTCAGGGACATGGCAGAGGACACAGTGCTAGCCCTACTCATGTCACTGCAGAGACTCACCGGTCTGAGTCGGGGCCTTTCCAGGGCAGTGGCCGGGGCAAGTTGGCAAAGCAGTGATCCTCCACCAGGAACTTGCCATCGTCCTGCTCAGAGCCATACACAGCAAAGATGGTCCCTATGGCAGAGAGCGGGTGGTTCAAGCCCCCAGCCAGAGCCCATGAGGTGGCTCCCAGCGAGAAGCCACCATCCCCTTTACCTGTCACCAGCCTCTGCACCTCGACAGCTCCTTCCAGCTTGATCCTCTGCAGCTCATCCTCCAGGATCAGCTCGTCGGAGGGGTGGATGTACTTGGGCAGGGGCGGCTGGGGCACCAGGTTGTGCTGGGTGGGGGGACAGGGCAGGCTGTGACAGCCTCAGTGAGGCTGAGCTGCTTCAAAGGGCACACACCCCGCTCCCCTCCCCCCCCCCTCTCCAAACCCCGCTGGTGGAAACCAGAGTGTGGTTGGGTGACTCATGAGAGCTGCTGCCATGGCCCCCACAACCAGGCCAGCCATGGCCCCCAGTGTCGCTTCGGTGGCCCCAGTGGCTCTGGGTGCTGCTCAGCACCCGGGTGAGCTGGTTTCACTTAACATTTCCCCACAGCCCAGCCCAGCTGAGCACGGCTCCCCGGGCTGAGCAGGAAGTGGCCCAGCCAGGCGGTGGGGGGACGGAGCTCTGGCTCGCCTCGGGAAACGTGTTTGCAATCACCACCCGGGCAAGCTCTTTGCTGCCTTTGAAACCTGCCCAGCAGTCACGGTGCTGGCTTCGTGATGTGAGGAACAGGCTCCACACATCCCAGTGTGCTCCCTGCGAGCCGGCTGGGAGCAAATGGGCCCCTGGCAAAGGGGACAGCAGAGCTTCCCTGATGTCTCCATCCTCCTCCCCTGCAGCAAGGAAAGGGGGTTTGCTCTGCCAGCCCCACTGGATCCAAACCTTCCAAGAGTAGGAAAAGCAACCCCAAGCAGGCACATACAGGATCTATGCTGGCCAGAGGGGTAGCACCAAGAGCAGCAGTGGCTAGGGATGGGATGGGCACAGAGAAGATTATACCCCAACTCCCCAGGTCAAAGCCCACTTGCTCGGTCACAGTGAGCACAAGGGATGCCACAGGAAGGGATTGGAAGCCATGGGAAGGGATTGAAAGCCATGGGAAGCCAGCTGAGGTCCTGCTATGTGTTGGCACATCCCCCAGAGCTGTGTGGAGGAGGAGGAGGAAGAGGGAGGGAACGTCCCCACCATTACCTCCTCGCTGATCTCCTGCAGAATGGAGGGTTGCAGCTGCATCGCCTTGAAGAGCGTCCCCACCACACAGCACTTCTCGCCCGCCCGCAGCTCGCAGAGCTTCCTCAGCACCACGTTGGTCCCTGCAGGGAGAAATGGGGCTCAGTCGTGAGGGCAGTCAAGGCTCAGGGCTGGCCAGGACCAGCTGAAAGGGTTCAAACACCGGGGCCAGCGAGAGGCAGTGGGGGAATGTTGTGAAGCTTCCAGTTCTTCCTGGAGGCTTGGAGCCGAACCCACATGTGTAGGCCAGATGGGGCCAACAGAGCATACCAGAGAGCCAACACTGCCTGCAGGCATATCCTCTGCATGGAGGGGGAGGAAAATCAGGTCAAGTCAGGGTCTGGGGGGACCCACAGCTCCCAGTCACCACCCAGGACAGTGAGTAGGGCTCCTGCTGGGCCCAAGGGAAGGTGCACGGCTCCGGGATCCTGAGCACTGAGCTGGCATTTCTGCTCCCCATCCAGGAGGAGACGCCCCAAACATCTCACTCAGATTTGACAGGCAGGAGTGATCGTTCACCACCCCTAAGTCTAAACCTCTGCCCGAGATCCCCACTGGAAGCCAGGACCCCCATCACAGCCGAGCAATTGGGAAGATCCAGGCATGAAGACAGGCTGTTGGGAAGGAACAGCTTGAGAGGCACAAAGAGGTCCCTGGGCTTTAGCCAGAGATCCACACAGAGACACAGGCTTGAGGAATCAACACTCAGGAGGTGGCTCAGGAGGTGGCTCAGGAGGTGGCTCAGGAGGTGGCAAGAGCATCACAGCCCCAGTGCTTCATTGTCTTTGTGGGTGAAGAGCAGCAAAAAAAATGCATCTCTCACATCACCATCTGAGCCCGAGACTTCTCACCTCACCCACGAGGACCCAGAGGTGCTTCAGCCCCAACCTTTACTCATCCGTAGGACTTTTATTTCTCCCCATTTAAATCAACTTGTGAATGCCATCCATGCTGAGCCTCAAGCCTCTATCAGGGAGGAGGACTGGCTGCTGGGCTCCTCTCCCAGAACAACGCGGCCAGAACCCGCTGCCGCGCCGGCCCCTCTGTCAGTTCATCCCTTCTGGCTGCCACCAGCGGGGTGATGTTTCCCCCTCAAACTGTCCCTTTGCTAATCATGTGCCTGCTGAACGTGACTGCTGTCTGGTGGAGAGCACCCCACTGCCATCACAGGCACCCTGGGCTCAGCAGAGCTGGAAACACAGATTCATCCATCCCAGGAATGCAAACACTCAGAGTCAGAAAAAAAACAATCCTATTTTAGTTTCTTATTCTTGGCTCTTAACTCCCCAAAATGTGTGTGTTTAGGGGGAGGGGGGCTGCTCTCTCCAGATTTTGCCTTCAGGCCCTTCTCGCTGTGAGACAAATCCCAGAAATCGCATCCCATCACATGTCTCTGGGAAGCAGAGCTTTACAAAACCACCGGTTCCCGTCACCCTTGGCAAAATGCAGGGTTACAGCGCAGGGGCGGCCGGCCAAGGAACGACATCCGCTGTGGAACCGGCATAGCCCAGCGCAGGCTTCACTTCCACGTGCAGCCCCCAGCCAGGGAGAGCGAGAAAAAACAAGCAGCCGGCCCAAAAAACCTCCATAGAAGGGCAAAGCCAAAAGCTTGGCTGGGCCCGGGAGGGATGAAATTTGATAACGGGTTTTTACCGCGCCGGGGGGAGCCATGTGCACGCTGACTGAGGCGGGCGGAAAGCTCAGCCACTGCACCCTGGCAGCAGCTTCATCCAGTGCCGCCGCCGTTTCACCTTTTCGGATGGAAAATCCCACCCACCAACCGCTCAGGCAGCCCCGCAGGCGAGGAAACGCCTCCCCCTCCCCACCCCCCAACAAACCTCATGCTTAAACTCCCGCCGGTGACAGCCAGCGGAAGCTTTGAGCTGGCCTGGTGAGCAGAAAAAAAGCAACAAGCTTTTCTCTGCACAGTTTTTGATGTTTAAATGTGATTTTAGAAACATCAGGACACGCTCCGGCAGGGAAACCATTCCCCACAAACCACCCGTGGGTTATTCGATGCCTTAACGCGCGTGTGAGCTTAGGAACCGAGAGCCAACATGTGCTGAAAAAATCTCCAAAAATCTTCCACTGTGTGGATTTTTCCCCTCCTGTTTCCCAAAGCAGGGGGTGAGGGAGGTGGGATGGGGTTCTCCAAAGGGACTCACCCCATTTCTGTCGTGCCCGCTCCTCCAGGACGGGCCGCATCTGGATGAGGCGGGCGGAATAGATATGGGCGTACTGGCGGCCGAAGCTGCGCTCGCCCAGCAGGAAGGGCTGGGAGCAGTCGGTGTACGCCAAGACCGGCACCCGGGCAAAGGTGGAGGCCTCGGTGGAAGGGGGGGCCAGCAAACCCTGGGCCGTGGAGGCCATCTGCTCTGAGAACATGGTGGGCGCTGGGCCGGAGCGGCAGGGTTGGGCACCGGCCAGAAGGTTTTAACGGCAGGGCTGGAAGGCAAAACGAGAAAATTAAGGATGTTGGCAAATCCCTGGTACCCCTCCAGTCAGCACCATCCACCCCAAGGTGCCATGAATCCCTCCCTGAAGGCGGCCCCCAACCCCAAACTGACCCTTTCCCCCCAAAACACAAGCCAG
>VXBJ01006075.1:13860-28040 GCA_013400055.1 Nycticryphes semicollaris
AGTGAGACGCACCGGCTGGGGACGGGGATACTGGGACGGACCCGGGGGGCACCACGGAGCCCACGGGGAGGACAGGGGACACCGGGACTGACCCCCGGGAGAGCACCGGGATTAACCCTCAGTCCCCGGGGAACCCGGGACGGGCTGGGGAGACACCGGGGGGCACCAAGACAGAGCCGATGGCAGGGATCGGCGGGAGCGACCCCCGGGAGGACGCTGGGACCAGCCTCCCCAGGACCCCGTATTACTCGTGGGGGGACAGGGGACACCAGGGCTGACCCCTGAGACCTCAGGGAGCCCAAAGAGGGGGCTGACCTCCAGTGGGTACATCGGGATCAACCCCCGGGGGGGCACTGGGCCCGAGCCCTGAGACCCCACAGAGCCTGGAAGGGGGTGAGGGGTGCCAAGAGAGACTCCTGGGACCCCACAGAGCTCAGGAGGGCCTGGCCCCATGCCCACCTTCCCCCATGGTGGCCTCTGCGCTCGGCCCCAAACGGGCCTGGGGGGGTGCAGGGCTGAGGCCACCCCATCTCCCCTTCCTGCTGCGGGGGCGGAGGTGTGAGGGAAGAAGGGGGGTGGCGAGCCCACACGCTCCATTTTAAGGTCTTTTTGGGTTTCGGCGGAGCTGAGTGGTGCGACTCTCCCCACAGCCCACTCAGCCGGCTATAAAAGCTGCTGAGGTGGGACACACCAGCTGTCACTCACTGTCACCCTCCTGAGTGGGCTCACCATGGCTGCTGCCTTCCTCTTGGTGCTGGTGGCGGTGGGAGGTAACGGGGTTCCCTGCTCCCCTGTGTCCCGATGGGGGGATTGGCACTCTGGGGTGGACTGGGACACGGGGGGACGGACATGGGGACAGCAGGGGTGGCAGTGTGTTTGGGGACAGCAGCTAGGGGACGGGGTCTTTGTGGGGACCTGAGGATGGAAGCAATGGAGTCATCATGGGGATGTGCATCCAGGGACAGAGGGGCAGGAGGACATGGAAACAGGGATCAGGAAGGATGGCGGGGACGAGGTCTGCATGGGGACCTGAGGATGGTGGGGATGGGGTCATTGTGGGGACAGGCACTTGGGGATAGGGGTGGGTAGGAGGGATGAGGGGAACAAGGTCCACATGGGGATGATAGGGATGGGGTCCTCATGGGGACGGGCACCTGGAAATCGCATGGGGTATGTATGGAGACCTGGGGATAGTGAGGACAGTGTTGTCGTGGGAACCTGAGGGTGGTGGCAGCAGGAGGATATGGGGACAGGCAGGAAGAATGGTGGGGAAGAGGCTGAGCAGAGTTGAGCACCTGGGGCTGGTGGGGAAAGAGTCCACATGGGGATGGGATCTGGGCACCCTTGGGGCACACAGGGATGGGCACATGCTCCCATGGTTGTGCTCACCGTCCCCATCCCCTGCTCAGCGGCGCAGGCCATCATCCCCGAGCCCTGCCGGGGTGGCCCCATGTTCTGGTGCCAGGACATGGCCACCGCCACCCAATGCGGCCAGGAGCAGTACTGCCGTGACCTCTGGAAGAGCCTGGCCACGGTAAGCTCCAGCCCCACTGCCCCGACGACAGTCATGGGGCAGCCCCACGCTTTGTGCTGGGGCACAGCCCTGAGGGTCTGCATTTTGTCCCAGCAGGGGGACATGGCCGAAGAGGACATGGCCGAAGGGGACGTGCTGGCGCCAGGCAAAGGGAAGAAGTGCAGCCTGTGCACCAAAATCCTGCAACAGATCAAGTCGATGGCGGGTGACAACCCTGATGATGTGAGGGGCGGTTGGGGAACCTGGGGGAGCGGGGCAGGGGGCTGACACCGTAGGGGTGGCCTCACTGATGCTGCCATGCTGGTCCCGGCAGGATGCGGTGGAAGCGGCGCTGAACAAGGTCTGCCAGACGGTGGGCAAGAGGCTGGGCCGGGTCTGCAAGAAGCTGGTGAAGAAGTACCGGGACGATATCAGCGAGGCGCTGCAAAACGGGGACCTGCCCCAGGACACCTGCGCCGCCATCGGTTTGTGCAAGGCCTGAGCCCGGTGAGCACCCGCCCCGCGTCCCACACACCACGGTCCTGCACCCCACACCCTGCATCCTGCCCTCCGCATCCGGCACTCGGCTTTCTACGCTCCCCACCCCCTGCCCTGCACCCCTCATCTCGCACCCCGCGCCTGCCCCAGGGCTGAGAAGACACTTGGGGGTCTTCTGCCTCCAGGAAGGAACCTGCCTGCACCCCTGCAGCGTGGGGGTGAGACAGGGACCCCCAAAATGCATCGTGGAGAGGGGGGGAAGGTTGAAGGAGCTACTTTTGAGATGGGGGAGACAGGGTGATGGGGTGACAGTGGCCCCCAACTCACCACTCCTCCCTTGTCTCCACAGGGCTTGTCACTGAGAGCTGCCTCCCGAACCCCCAACCCTCTCCCAGCCCCGCTTATCGCCCTGAACCCCGGATCCCCCTCCCCATGCAATAAAGCATCTCGCCCCAGGCCTCCATGTCTCCTGGGGACAGCGGCCCTGCCACCCCCCTTGAGCCTGTCCGTTGAGGGTGAGGGGGTGTCCCTTTTTTGGGGACATGCCAGCTCTACTGGGCCACCACCGGGTGCAAAGCCCAGGCTGAACAGAGCCCCCTCCCTCTCTGGGGACGCTGCGGGTGGGTGAACGGATGAGATCCCCTTGTTTGGTGGTTTCTTTGGCCTGAGCAAGGAGTGGAGCGTGAGGGACCCACTGTCCCCTCAGTCCTTCTTGTCCCTGTGTGTGATGATGTAGCCCAGGGACCTGTAGTCGATGTTCTCTGACACATCAGTGGGAATCACCGCGAATGTCTGCTGCACCTGTGTGGGGACACACACCCCACAGGCTGGGACGTGTCCCTGTGGGAACTGTGGGGACAGGGACCTTGGGGGACACACAGGGACTTTGTGTCCAGGATCTTGGGGTTGGGAATTGCAGGGACACATGGCAATCTTGGGGACAGGGTCCACGTGGTGCACATGGGGATCTCAGGGATGGGGTTTGGGATAACGGGCATGGGGCTGGGCACACAGGGACCTTGGGGACAGGGTCTCTGGGGGACACACAGGGATCTGGGGACAGGGACTGTGTCCCCCTCCCCAGGGGCAGGCAGAGCCAGGTGTCCTGGGCACTTGCTTCCCCAGAGGGTCCTGTTGCTCCCCCTCATGCAGGGATGTGCAAGGGGAGAGGATGCGCAAGGGGCTGTCACGGTGACCGTGACAGTGACAGGCAGGGGAGCCACATCACCTTCTTCCAGGGAGAACTTACCTATGGGGAGAGGGCCCAGCTGAGCTAGAGGTCAGCTCCTGTCCCCATCCCAGGGGACACAAGATTCAGCCAAGCCCCCTGAGGGTCCCTGTCACCCCCCACTCACTGGTCCTTTCTGGTGCCAGCAGGGTCCAAGAACTTGAAGGCATTGAGGATGGACTCCTCAGGGTCAGTGCCCGGGGGGAGCATTAGGTGGGGTTTGGGGCTGACCCCTGGGGTGTCGGGGGGGTGTCACAGGGTGTTGGGGAGCACCTGGGGCTGCTGACCCTTCAGCTTCTCCCGGAGGAGCGTCAGGAAGATGGTGAAGTTACTGGGCCCCTTACGCTCTGCCACAGCATCTCCTCCTTCTCATCATTGCTCATGTTTCTCTTCCCTGGGGGGACATGGTGACAAGGCCACACAGCAGCGGGGACAGCGTGGCCTGGGAGGGAGAGGTACTACGGGAGGTTCCAGCTGGAGCGCTGGGATGTGTCCCTTGGGAGATAAAATGAGTGGTTCCCTCCACACACCTGGGTGGCCCTGGCTGTCACTGCCCCTCACTTGGCGTTGTCACTCCCCTATGCCTGACACCACATCTGTCCCCACACCTGGCACTGTCTCACCATCACCCTCTTGGCACTGTTGCTGCTCTGGTCTTGGCACCGTCACTGTTCCCACCCTTGGCACTGTCACTCCCCGTGCTTGGGATCATCACCGCTGTCCCCAGCTTGCCACTATCACTGTCCCACACGTGGTGTCACCAACTGTCCCACGCTTGGCAATGTCACTGTTCCCAACTTGACATCGTCATTGTCCCTGCAATTGGCGTCATCGCATCCCACGCTTTGGACTCTTGCTGTCCCCACACTCGTCATTGTTACAGTCCCACGCTTGGCACTGTCACTGTCCCCTGGCCCTGTCACTGCCCTGACTCAGCTCCACAGCAGTCCCTGTCCCCAGGTGATGCCCCACTGTCCCACCAGCTCTCCCTCAGCTCTGCTGCTGTCATGGCCCCATCCCTGCTCTGGTGGGTGCAGCTGAAGGCCTGGAGCCTTGGGACCCCACTCCGCGGGACCCCCCCTGCTCTGGGTTCAGCCCTGGCCAATCAGAGGACAGGGAATTCCTTTTCTTTAGCTCTGGCCAATCAGAACAGATTCCTACTAGCTGAGGGCTGCCACCAATCAGAGCTCAGGTATGTCTTGCTGGTAGCAACCAATCAGAACAGGGAACTCAGCTGGCTGAGGTCTGTGGCCAATCAGAGCACAGGGAATCCTGCTTAACTGTAACCAATCAGAGCAGAAGAGATCTCCTTCCCCTCCTCCAATCAGCTGGGGGTATTCCGGGGCTGCCAGGGCCTTCATGGGGGGCACTGCTGAGGTGTCCCCATCCCTTGGGGTGACCCAGACCCTGGGGCTACCCCTCCCCAGGCCCTCAGCTCTGGGGTCACCCCACAATTTGGGGTGGCCCCAAACCCCCAGGGTCACCCAATTCCCTGAGATATTCCTGGATTCTGGGGTGCCCCATGTCCCAGGGTGGTCCCAGATGCCCTGGGGTGGTCCAGACCCACATGGTGGCCCCAGATTTCCAAGGGTATCCCCAGACCCCCAAGATGGCCCAAACCATGGAGCTGACTCCAACAGCCTGAGTGGATCCCAGACCTTGGGGTCCCCACACACCCCCAGAGTGACCACAGCACCCTGGGGTGTACCAGACCCTCAGAGAAAACATATCTTGGGGTGCTCCAGGACACCAGCTCCCTGGGTTCTCTCACACACTCAGAGGTCACCAACACCCTGGGGTGCTTGAGACCCTCAGATGGACCCCAACAGTCTGGGGTGCCCCAGGAGGACCTCAAGACCATTGAGTGCCCCAGACCCCCAGAGGACTCCAATGTCCTGAGGTGTCCCCAGACCCTCATGGGGACCCAAAACTCTGGAGTACCCCCAGATGGACTCCACCGCTCCAGAGGATCTGCATATCTTTGGGTGCCCCAGACCCTCCAGGGAACCCCAACACCCTGCCCCAGACCGTTTGGGGGACTCACATCCCTGGGGTACCCCAGATCCTTCAGGGAACCCAAATCCCTGGGGTTCCCCAGAATCTCATGAGGACCCCAACATCCTGGGGTGCCCCCAACATAAAGGGACCCCAACACACTGGAGTGCCCCAGGAAGACCCCAACACAGAGAGGAACCCAGATTCCCCTGGGGAACCCCAAAACCCTGCCCTGGACCCTTTGGGGAACCCAACACTCCAAATCCCCAGAGGCACCCTGACACCCTGGGGCACCCAGACCTCCAAGAGGCACCCTGACACCCTGAGGTGCCCCAAACCTTCAGGGGGATCAAAATCCCTGAGGTGTCCCCAGATCCTCAGAGGCACCCCGACACGGTGGGGTACCCCCAGTCCTCCGTGCAGCATCCCCACACCCTGGGGTGCCCCATCCCTGGCCACACTCACCATCCCTGGCTGCAGGCCTGGGCCAGGGGTCCTTGGGGTGCTACACTTTTTATTCCCCTCCCCAGCTGGGCCAGGGACCCCCTGGGGTCACCGGAGGTTGGGGGTGGTGGTGGGGGGAGGCACTATTTTTGGCTGCTGGGGAAGGTGGTGGAGCTGTGGCATTCCAGAGAGTGAAACGGCCCAGGGGGGACACTCACGTGCCCCCTCTTTGGGGAAGGCTGGGACCTACTGGGTTTCGGGGTGCTGCTGCTGGTGGTAGTGGGATTTAGCCCTTGGCGGGGGTCTGTGCCCCCTTTCTGCAGGGGCCAAAACTGGGAAGGGGAGGTGGGGGTGCCCTCAGGCTCTGCACCCCCTGCCCTGTCCCTGGTGTGGGGACAAGGCTGGAGGTGATCCCCCCAAATCCCCGTTGCATCTGGCACAGTTCTGGCGCACCCACTGGTCCCTGCACCCCAGGCCTCACTGGTGGGGGCTGGCTCAGCCCCCTCCCCAGCTCCCAAGCACCCCCCAACCAGACCCTTAGCTCTCAGCCAACTCCTCTGGGGGAGGCTCACCCCCAGTGAAGGGGCTGGGAGGTGCGTGGAAGCCTCACTCCCTGCAGCTGGGTGAGGATGCACAGGGCCAGGGAGGCCCGGGAAGACCATGGGCTGCCCCACACATGTGGGGCAACCCAGTGGTGGGGGTCTCCATGTGAGTAGGAGGAAGACGAGGAGCTCTTGCTCAAATGGCCTCAGAGGAGAAGTCCACACAAACCCCGTTTATTGGGGAGCCGGGAGCTGCCTCCGCCGGCGACAAATCCCATCCCGCGTCCATCTCTGCTCCTCGCAGAGCTCTGAGCGGGACCACTGTCCTCCCGCTCTCCCCCCCACCGCCATCATCATCCTCATCCTCCCCCCGAGTCCTCTCTCACTGCCCCATCATGCAGGCCATTTTGCAGGCGACGGCTGAGATGAGCGCGGCCCCGCGCCCGCTGCCTTCCTCCGACTGGATGAAGGTGATGTCGCAGCCGGGCGTCAGCTGCCGAACCGTGGCGTGGAAACGGTCCTTGAAGCTGCCGGAGGGGAAATAAACAGGGTCAAGGTTTGGAGGATGCAGGAAGAAGAGGAAAAGGATGGTGGTAGGAGGAAGGCCCTTGGGGATCCTCACCTGGGATGGAGTTTGTAGACGGAGCCATCGACCCCCACGGTGATTTTGAGGGTCTCCTGGCTCCGGCTCTCCCGCATGCGGTTGATGACACCGGCCAGCCCAGCTGAGCACATCTGGGCGGCGCGGGTGGAGACGCTCTCGCAGACCATCCTCACGATGTCACAGTCCATCCCCGAGGGCAGCAGCTCGAAGGCCGTCAGGATGTTGTAGATCTGCTTGCGGTCACCGGAGTCGCTGGGACAGGGAGAGAGCGGAGCCTTGGTCAGGGGAGGGGGGACAACACAGGCAGCCTGTGTGGGGCGCCTGCAGAGAGCTGGTGTGGGGTAAGGGGACGAGGGACCCCACCGTGGGGCAGCGCAGCTGGTTTGGGGGTGCCAGCCCCACCAGCCCCGTACCTCTCGATCTGCGACACGAAGCGAGTCTCAAACGTTCCGCGGGTCTTGAGCTTCTCAGAGGCCTCCCCGTTGAAGAGCAGGTTCTCGTCCACCAGCTTCAGCAGCACCAGCCGGACGATCTCCCCCATGTACTTCCCCCCGATGATCTTCTCATAGCTGGGGGGGACACAGGCAAGGGGAGGTTGTCAGAGCTAGGACCGGGTCGGGGGGCCACGTCCCACAGCACCCCCTCTTTCCTTCCCCCTCCCCTTGCCAGACGCATCCCTACATGCGGGCACAGCAGCCGGGGTGAGGAACCCCTGCCTTGGGGGTACCTGTGATGAGTTGCTCCAGCCTCAGCTGAGCCCAGTGCGGTGCAGGTGGGCAGGGGGAAGGAGAAAGGTGGGTGGAGGGGACGCGGCCGGGGCTGGGGCCGGGTGGGGACACCCAGAGGAACTGGATTTGTCCTATTCCTTACAGTTGCTGACCGGGGTTAAGTGAGGTCTCGTCCACCACGCGGTCGTACTCCAGGAGGAACTCGTCCAGCTCCCCCGAGGCGCCGAAGGCCCCCCACTCCGTGTTGACACACATCCGCCCCTCATCGCCCTCCACCAGCTCCACGTTCTGCATCTCCTCCATGTAGCAGGCGTTGCAGCCCGTCCCTGCCAGTGGTAACCAGGGATGGGACCCCCAACACCCATGTCCCCTCTCATCCCTACGGCATCACGACTTGGGGGGGCTGCACTCGGAGTTGTACAGCCCCATCCTGATGCAGGTCAGGAAGCTCAGCCCTCCTGCTCCCCTCTCCCCGGCTCCTTCCCCTCAGCCTCTGTGGCTGCTTGTCACCAGTGGGTGCTGGGGACAGCCACCGCAGGGTCCCAGGGGCTCTGGCTGCCTCTTGGTGATGGCAGCCTGGCTCCCGGAGGAGCTGATAAACAGCTCAGCGTGGTGTTTACCCAGGCCAAGAGCCGGCACGGAAAGCCCAGATGGCCGCGTGGTTGACGGCACTAAGGACCGTGGGGATCTGGGGGGCAGCAGGGGGCTGCTCCCCTGGGGTGGCAAAGGAGCCTGAGGGGTTCAAACCCACCTCCTGGGCTTCCCAGCATGGCTGAGATCAGCCACCTCCAGTGAGTCCCCACCCACATGGTGAGATGCCAGAGCTACCAGCAGCCAGAGAGGGGACATTCTTTGGGGACAGACCCGTCATGGTGACCACCCCCCCCCAACCACCTGGAAGGTGCTCCCACCACCGTGCTGAGGCCAGGTGATGCCATCTGGCGTCCCAACCTCTGGGGACTTCAGCAGGGTGCTGCTGCCACCCTCCTGCTCCTTGGTGTGTCCCCCCCAAAAAAGGACAAGCCTGTGCTCACAGTAGGGGAGCGTGAGTGGGGCAGTGGGAACGGTCCCCCCCTCGCCTGCCCGTCCCGGCGGGAAGGGGCCGTCTTACCCACAATCATCCCAACCTCGCACCGGTGATCTTCGTAGTAGCAGGAGATCATCGTGGCCACCGTGTCGTTCACCATCGCCACCACGTCCATCTCGAAGTCCTGGAGAGAGGAGAAGGACTGTTTGGGGTCTTGCCAGGGCTCCAGGCTGTGCCTCGGCAGGGTAGGGGGTCCCTGAGGGTGAGTATACACACACGTGGCATGCACACGTGTGTGCACACACATGGAACAACCCTTCCCAGGGACACACAGGGCTTTGGTGGCCCCATCGTGGTCTTCCCCCATCTATGGTACCGGCACAAACCATATGATCATCTCACCCCTCGCCGTTTGATGGCGTCTCTCAGGAGCCCCACCACGTTGTTCCCTTCTGCGCCGGAGGCTTTGAACCCCTTGGTCCAGTTCAGGAGGATGCCCTGGAGTGAGGAGAAAGATGAAAATAGGGCTGTGGGTGTAGCTGGCTCATGGGGACCCCCAAGTCCTCATGCTGCCCAGCCACCTCCTCACCTTGTCGATGTCCTCGTGCCGCACGGGGAAGGAGAAGGTGAAGCCCAGGGGCAGCTTTTTGTGCTTCATCTGGTGCTTGTCCAGGAAATCGGAGATGCACTCGGAGATGTAGTCAAAGAGCTGGAAGAGAGGAGGTGGAACCTTCGCCGAGGACTGTCCCCATCCTTCTACTGCCCACAGCTGGCCACCATCCCCACCATGGGTCCCCTGAGGGTGGCCACCTCCCTGCCACCCCCTGGCTTCTGCCAGCTGGAGGGATGGGGGATATATGTGCCACCATCCGCACTGAAATGCAGCACGGTGTGCCCCTGCCTGGTGACAGGGCTGCATGGGAAGGGACAGGATGCCCCCTCTGCCCAGCTCACCATCTCAGCTGTCCCCGTCATGGCATCCTCTGGGATGGAGTACATCTGGTGCTTTGTCTTCACCTTCCACTGCCCTTCCTCCCCCTCGCCCACTTTCACCAGCATCACACGGAAATTGGTACCGCCGAGGTCCAGCGACAGGAAATCTCCGACCTCTGCAAAGCCGGGGAGGAGGGACACAAGGTGGCCAGCTCAGGGGGATGTCTTGACCTCCTGCACTGAGCTTGGTGAGGTCCAGGGAAGTGGTGGTGTCACCAGGAGCGATGCCCGCCCAGCCCAGCAGTGCTGTACCTGAGCCCTCAGGTGTGGAGCGGACGTAGGTGGGCAGCATTTTGACAGAGGCTTCCTCGTGTGTCTCCAGCTTTAGCCCTCGGTCCATCTCCTTTTGCATCCGGTACATCACCTTCTTCAGATCCTCCTCCTTCAGCCGAAACTCCGACAGGATCTGCTCCACCTGTGGCAGCATGGAGAGAGCATCACCCGGGGACAGGGACGGGGACCTGGGTGGCTTGAACTGCTATAAATAACCCAAATTTTCCTTCTCCTTGCCCTAGTTTTCCCCATAAGCACACAGACACCCTGGACCACCTTATCCCAACTTTCCACTATCCTGCCTCGAGCTTATTGGACACCCTGGTGAATCTGCACGGTCAGCACAAGCCACTGCTGGCCCCGAATCCTCTCCCAACTCTGCCCGTGAGACATCCATGAGTGGCACAGGGGTCCCTGTGCTGTCACCTTCAGCCAGTTCCTATTCCATGAGCTCAGCTGGTTGCTTTGAAGAAAGGCTTGGACCTGAGACATCCCATCCTGCCAAATCCCGGGATTTTTCCCGGTGAGAAGCACTCCCAGTGATGCCATTTAGAACCTCAGCAGCTCCTGCTGAGGACAAGAGACCCCTCCGTGTCTGCAACGAGGATGCTGCGTCCTCCTCAGTCCCCCGGGAGCATCCTTCTCCCTGTATCTCCCCTCCGAGAGCCACGGGTACCATTTTCAGCCCATCAAACTTGGCAGAAGTGGGGGCCGAGGGCAGGCAGGCCCATGGGCAGGACAGAAATAGTATTATCGGGAAATGCTCCCTTGCCTCGCTACCAGGCAGAATCGCAGGGCCCACTCGAGGGAAGCGCCTGGCAGGCAGGACCTGTATTTACCCTTTACGTAGCAACCCCGGGCTCCACCGCCGGCGCAGCCTCCATTAGCCACGGCACGTAATTGGGGGCAGGCAGCCCAGGGCTGTCAGATGGAGCCGGGGGGAGCGAGCTCTCGCTGCTTGGCCAGATGCAGCCGGCAGCATTAGAGGGCTCATTAGTCACCGGGATCCGGGCAAGCTTAAAATGCTCCCGCTGGCACTTTCGCCAGTGGACGGATGTTTTCCTTGAGGCCGCTGCTGTTTCCCGACGTGTTTCGGGGTAGGGCTTTGGGATGTACTTTAGAGCATCCCGGCACAGGGAGAGCGCCCACCGCCTCAGCTCAGCCAAACCTCCCCCAAGTCCATCCTGATAAATCACCCAGCCCCAAACGCCATCCCTCAGCCTCTGGTCTCCAAGGAAGGGGCTCATCCTAAACATCCCCTTGCCCCCCAAAGCCTCCTGTCCCGCAGAGCCCTCGCACCTGGGGGGGCCTCAGCCCCTATCCCCAGCCGGGGGCAGAACCAGCACCTCTCCAGCAATTGTCCCCACTCTGTCCCAGTGTTAAAGCCCAGGGGCTCCATTAACCCATTAGACAAGAAGCGGCTGCACCATGGGGACACCACCGTACCAGGGAATGCCACCGGCCACCATGGCAAAGGGGCGGGATAGCCCCAGGCAGTGAGGTTGGCCTGACACTGAGGGTGGCATGGCTAGAAAAATCCTGACAGGAAAAGAATGGGGCTGGATTCGACCATCTGGCTGAAGGCATTCGGTGCTCAGGCGACGCAGAAACCAGCCTGCAGCGCTGTTTGGCACATCAATGCCAAATTTGCTGTAGTTGGAGGGTCCCCATCTCTGAGGCTGGCACCCGAGGATGACAGCAGAAGGTCCAAGTTTCATTGCTCCAGCAGATTTTCCATCTCAGGCACCGCGTGCCGTGACTCATCCCTTCTCTTGTCTCCAAAATGATGGGTTTGGCTCTTTCTTGGTGGAATTCAGCTCTTCCCATGTGATGGAAACTGGCTCTTGGCTTCCCGAGGAAACTGCTCGCTCTGACATATCCCACAGAGGGGACAAAGCTGGAGATTGCGTGGCTAAAGGCTGCCACAGCTACTGATGCCTGATTCTGCCAGCCACACGCTCCTGCCCCTGGCACATGTTGTGTCCCCTTGGTGTTCCCTTGGATGTCCCAGTCTGCAGTGCGGAAGCCCATGTGTCCTCCCCCATGGCCTGACCCCATGAGCTCCATCCATCCAGGAGAGGAGACGACAGCAGCCAACCCCAGCTGATATTTGGCTGGGCACAAGCCAGGTGCCATCATCCTGGGCAGCACGATGCCGAGGGCGATGCCCAGGCAGCAGGAGCCCCCCAGCCAGGTGGTGCGATCCCACAGACGCTCCTGGCTCCATCCAAGTCCTCAGCGCCCTGGGGATGGGGCATGGCCTGTGCTGTGCCAACACCCCGTACACCAAAACACAGCACCCTGGGCTTATGGTGCTGGGCCCCCTCATCGGAGTGTGCTGGGGGGTGACCTCAGGGACAGGGACCTCCCCCCAGCATGCCAGGACTGACCCCAGGCTGCATGGCTTTACTCTGGGAGCAGCTGTTCCCCCTGCCAGCCGTCCTCCCCTTCCAGCTACCTCTGTCCCCAACGGGGACCTTGTCTGGTGGGAGATGCCCACAGAGCCCAGCTGCTTGCCACAGGGATGGCTGACAGCTTGGGAAGGATCCATGCCACTTCCCACACCCACCGGGTGTCCCCCCACCACCTCCCCTGGGATCGCCCTGGCAGCAACCTCACCTTCTCCTTCCTGCTGCTCTCCATCCTGGCTCGGTGATCCAGCATGGGGGCAGCCGTCGGGGCGGGGTGGGCTGCGGGCCGAGCCGTCCCCCCCGCAGACCCTGGGCTCCCCACCGCCGTGCCTGCCCAGGGCAGTGAGCCCCCTTCCCCGTCCTGGCGCTGGGCTGCTCCGTCCCTCGCTCTGCCGGAGGATGCTCCACTTTCACCGCTTTATCTCAGCCAACGGCAGCCACCTCCTCTCCAACACCCGCTGAGAGGGGGGGTACTGATCTTCTTCCCCCCCCTCCCCGGCCTCAGGACCCTCAAGCGGAGGGGCAGGGAGAGGGGCCTGGTGCCCCAGCAGGCTTAGCCCTCTCGCCCCACATCCTTTGCGCCGGGGGGATGCAGGTCACGTTCTCCCCACACGCTTCCTATCACCAGTAAATATATTTACCGGGGGGCTGGATTGTTTTCAGGGGGGCAAGGGACAGTGAGCCCAGCCCAGTGGGTTTCTACAGCCGGTGGGGAAGTCCTGGTGTGGTGGCGAGGCTTGGCTGGGACCCCTCCCCGCTGGGGGCCGCTAGCCCCGTCATGCAAAGCACCACGCCCCGGGCCACCCGTGTCCCCGCTCCAGTTGTCATATCAACGGCTCGATGTGCTGGCGGTGGTGGCAAGCACTCCACCGGACAGCTTAGCAACCTGGCATGCTCCCATGGCGACGGTGGTGGCCGGAGCAGCCAGTGGCTCCATGACAAAGGTTACAGCCGCCTGGTGGGGGACGAGGGTGACTGGGAAGTGCTCCGCGTCCCCAGGATGGGAAACAGTCCAGTAATGGAGGGATCAATGGCAGATTTGGGGATGGTTTGGGGGCATGGGGACACAGCCATGATCCCTTATCATTGCCATCAATCCAGGGGTTGGGGAAATGCTGGCTCATGGAGGTCCCTGAAGGGCAAAGGGGAAGACCTTAAGGTGTGGGGGACCCCACTGGGGCTCCTGGCCACGGGAAGACCCCAAACCTCCTGGTGTGGGTCGGTGGTGGCATCCCCTCAGCCATGGAGCCAGGGAGGGAGCAGGATGGGTACTCCAGGAAGGCTGGATGGAGGCCAGGGGCAGGAGGGTGCTGGCAGTCCCAGCACCAGGAGGCTGTGGGGAAGTCAAAGGGTTTGGGGGTCACCCCACAGTGCCTTGTCCCCACTCTGAGGGTTCAGGCCTCCCTGTCCCAGCAACGGCTGCCCATCCCAGGGGAAGGGAGCCAGCCCCATAGAGGGGTCCCCACCCCACAGAGGGGTCCTCACCCCTCAGGTGAGTCCCCGCGCCCTGGGGGAGGCCAACCCCACCACGGAGCCCGCCCCGCCCCACCAATGGGCGTCCCTCGGCCCGCCCGGCCCCTTGGCCCCCTCCCACCGCGCAAAGGACGCCGGAACAGAGCGCCCCCTGCTGAACGCCCTGCGAGAAAAGCCCCGCCCCATGGCGCCAGAAGGGGCGCTGATTGGCCACTCAGCGGCAGTGGGAGAGACTAGAGGGAGAACCAGGTTTTTATTGGTCAAGAGGCTAGAGGGGGGTGGGGCGAAGTCGGCGCATGCGCAGGGAGAGGGAGGTGCCGTGGCAGTTGCCTGGGGTCGGTGTCACTTCCGGTCGCCGCTGTTCTGCTTCCGGGTAGAGTTCATTTCTTCGTCGGCCACCGCCTCCTCACAGCTGGTGCCGGAGCCCCGGTACCGCCGGGACGGGACGGGA
>VXBJ01006076.1:0-32174 GCA_013400055.1 Nycticryphes semicollaris
GCACCCTCCCCCTCTGCTGCTCGTAGTCCCCTCCACTCCACACCAAAAAGAGCCATCGCAAGTGCACGCCGGTTCTTCACTAAAGTGATCCAGCCGCTGGATTAAGTAACTCTGGGAGAGCAGCACACGCACGCACACACACGGCAAAAATGAAGGAAAAGGCAATGTTTCAAACGGCTAAAATGCAAGGAAACATGATGGTAAGTGGCTGCTGCTGGCGCCTCCAGTGACTGTGAGTAAGTGGTGGGGCTCCTTGCTGGGGCTTGGTGCTACCCAGACCCCCTTCACCAGACCTCCCGCAGGGTGGCTGCGGAGCACCCCCATCGCTGGGGCTGAGCTGGCTGGGGAGCCAGACGAGGCTGCACCTTTGCTTTCCGTGTCCCCCCCCGCCCCGGCCTTCGAAGAGGGTCACTGGTGCTGCGGAGGCTGCTGGGGCGTCCCCCACTGTAAGGGGAGCTGGGGCGCAGCGGGGGCAGGGGGTGCCGGGGCTCGGCGGTACCGGAGCGGACTGGGCGCCCGTCCGCACCGCGCTCCGCCGCGGCCAACTTCGCCAAGTTGATGACCACGATGTGTGTGTGAACGAGCTGGGGGGGTTACTTTGTCTTTTCTCCGGCATTACTAGTGGAAACATTTGTCTTGATGCCTTTTTTTTTTTTAAAAAAAAAAAGAAAACCAAGCCAACCTACTCGGGGTGCCTTTTAAATCAGCTCCCCCTCACTCATTATTGAAAACAAAAAAACCAAACCCGAAAAGGCAAGCCAGCTGCTCTCCCGGAAGAAGTGCTGGTTGCCATCTTGTGNGGGAAACGTGATGGCTTCGGGGCGCTCGGCTTTGAAAACAACTTATTTCAAATAACCTGAAGCTTGTAAAAGGGTACCTGTTGGTCTTCTGTCCCCTCCCTCTTCTCAAGCAGAGAGAAGTCTGCATTTTGCCTCCCCTGCGAGGGGAAATGCTAATATTTAAAACAAAGGTAGTATGCGTTTCTCTCATGCCTTGTGTTGACGTGTTCAAGAGGTGGCCAAAGTGTTCTCCATCCTTTAATTAAGTTCTGTGGTAAAATGCTTCGTTGGCTTTTTAAGGAAATGCCTCCTTTCCCAACTCCAATAATATTGCTTTTCCTAGCGGTAGTTTTTAAGAGGAAGGTGCATTGCTATGTGACCTGTGAATTCAACTAAGGGAACTGAACAGGAACTTCTGCAAACATTTTTCCAGGAGAAATGCACAGACTGTGTGACTGCATTGTACTGCTTTTTATTATGCCTTTTAAATGCCTAGAAAATGTCTAGTGCTGGAACTTTTTTAACCTAGGGAAATTGAGATTGTTATTTGCTTAAGATACTGATCCTAGAGGTCATTATAGTCTTTGATTAGGATGTTCTGTGTCCATAAGAATAAATAATTAACCACCTGAGATGACTTTATTTCATTAAAGTACAGGATTAACTTAATTTACATACACAATATCACAGAATTAATAAAAAACCTTTTGCACGTTTTCATTGCTAGCCTCAGAATTCAAGGAATAACGAGCAGGCAGGGATTCCCCCACTGCCACTCAGCAAAGGGGTAGATGGAGCTTCTGCTGGGATTTTTGGCTGGCGCTTCTGAGCGTGGCAAAATGGATCCACATTTCCACACCTCTGCGAGATGAGCAAAGGCTGGAGTGATCGATCTGCACGCAGAGCTGTGTAGCAGGGGCTGTCCACAATTCAAATCCTCTGCCAGAGACAATAGTTTTTGCCTCCGATTCAAACAGGAGCAGGATCCAGCCCCTCAGGCTGCTAAGTCACAGTTATTTCTTACTGTCACTCGGGGCAGTCTCCCTGGACCTGAATGCAAGGTTTTAATTTGAAAAACTCATTTTTTAAGACACTGTCAATGAAATTTCAAGACAAGGAAGCTGTTACACTGACACAGATGATTTCTTTAATTAATGCCTGTGTTTTTATGGGCCACCTAAAGCACACACACACAGCTGGTTTCTGTGTTAATCTGGTCTGTGGTTGCAACTAGATCTGCAGTTAATTTAAGCAAGAATTAAATTTAGGTGAAAATTTGAGCTTTATGATCTTTGGATGGATTTTATATTTCTTCAAGATAATAATTAGTGGACTTAATCCTGAAATCTCAGATATGCTTTTGATGGAAGTTACAGCAAGTTAAGACTATTACTTTCTTCACCCTTTTCTGTAAGCTGTTGTTTTGCATTTAAAATAATAGTATTTTACTTAGTTATCACTTTGTTACAGCAAAAATTAGAAAATTAGAATCCTGAGCTAGTCATGTCAAAACCTAATGGTGTGAATGTCCTCTCTCATGTAGCTGGCAGTCGTTGAGCATACAGGGTGGAGTGTGTGTGGAGTCCCATGACAGTATGCACGGCATTAATTGCCCATCAGAATTTGAAAAGTCATTGAAAATTCAAAGCCCAACATGGCTCTTCATGTTTGTTTGTTTGTTTTCTGGCAGTTTTGCTGTTGCTTAGAATCTTGACAAGCTTCTAACTATGTATTGATTTTCTTCTCTTTAAAAATCTTTCTTATATTGAGCTCTTCCATTCTTAAAATAATGTGACAGCAATTGATAATACTGGCATGTTGGTCCCTGGCCATCCAGTGGGCCCTTTTTAAGTGTGGTGATAGCTCATGGAGTCACTACACCTGTGATTTCTTTATTACCTAATTAGACCAGCAAAACCAAAGCCATTCTTGTGACACTGAGATGAATGTTTTTTATCCCTGTGACAGTATTTCACCAGGGTTTTGTTTTGGCTTTTTTAAACAAAAGCATTTACCTGGAAAGGTGCTGATTTTATTTTACTGCTCTATTTCCCATTTATCATTTGAGCCAGGGGAATGTAACGTACAGAAATAGTTCACGCTCTTACAGTGGGATTTCTCTTAATTCTACGTAAATACTGTAGGGAATGACTAATACACAGTAGTTTCTTCTAGTAAGAACTGACATCCCATGAGTTTTCAACAGTCTTTTTCAAGTTAATAGCCAGTGGTAAGGTGTGGAGATAAATGTTTATCACTTTCAGAGATAAATTTAATTCACTTATATTTGATCCTAACTTCAGGTACCGGTACATAATTTATTTCATTAAAATACTCCTGTCTCTTCCCTTACACATTCAGTTGTCAGGTCAAGGACAATAAAGCCAATTATGCTTGTTCTATTCTGCTCTTGTCTGTGTCTTCCCAGGGGCTGATCTAGGGTGTGCATGGGCTTTTTTTTTTTCCCCCTTCATTTTTGATAGATCAAAAAGAGCTGGTTTGAAGAGGACGTGTAGAGTAGTGCCAGATTCATCTTTTATGTACACTCATGCAAATCCCAAGAACCCGATTTGGTAGAGTTACAGGTACAATAAAGATAAAAGGGAGCTACTACCTTTGGATGTAGACAGTTAGGTGAGTGGAGACAGTGGGCTTGGTGAGAGTGCATAGGGGTACTGAAGGCAAAATGTAATGTGGTGTATGTGAGCAAGTTGTTATTTTGGCACATGTAGTTGTCAGTGAAAGGGGCGAGCGCTCTGCTGTAGCCAGTTATCTCTGTTAGAAGGATGTTGCTGTGAAATTCTTGTTCTGAATTTTGGTCTAGCCAGCAGGTGCTCTAATGCTTGGAAACTATCAAGAGAAACTGTGATGGTTGCATCCCTTTTCTGCTTTACTCTGATGAAAAAATTTATGAAGGGGCAAACAAAGCAGTTCTGGTTCATTGAGAGCACTTGTACAAGAGTCTGGAGATCTGGATGTTTAGTTTGACCATTTAAATCCCAACTCTGATAGCTGCAGTTTGGATGTACATACAAAACCAAACCCAGTGGCAAGTACTGCCTCATAGGAACTATGCTGGCATCTCTGAGGTCTCAGAGACCTCAAAAGCACAAATGGCATGAAGATCAATCTACCCTGTCATCCTTGGAGTGCTGCTCTTCCTGGAAACACACTGGTCCAGCCAAATAGGAAATCCAGCTTTGCTCCTGCCCGTTCTGTGTCTCTGGTGCCTCTCATGAGCAGTAAATCCATATTAAAAAACATAAATAAAAGACATTGAAGTTCCATTGTAATTTCCCTTACTTGCCATATTTCACCTACAGGTTTATTGCTTGCAGTGATCAATCACTTTGCACTGAAACGTGGTGTAATGCTTCTCAGCCCGAAATTCAGCTGCCCTGCCATAGGGTGAAGAAGCTGCATGGGGGCTAATTTTTCTTGAAACTCCCACACTGAAGTAGCTGGTGGAGTTTGTGATGCAGCACAGACTCCCTGCTACTTTGTTCTTCCCTCTGTCTCAGATTGTACTTGATTTAGAAGCCAAATGCAGTCCAGATTTTGTGTCCTATTCATTGGCTGTCTACTACCTCGGCTGAAACATGGGGACCTCCAGAGTTGAAAGCGGGGGAGCTATGGTAGCAGTTCCCAGGTGAGCTATCAGGACTGCAGCTGAAGTTTAAAGCCAGGCAGAAATTCAATTGCCAAACTACAGCAAAAATTGCAGCAGAAAATCTTTGGACAGCTGCTGTTGCTTGGTGAGAGGCAGGTTGTGTTTTAAGGACTGTAACAGTCTGCTATCCTTTCTGGGTCAGGCATTAATGGGAGGAAGCATTCCCCTTTGTTAGGATAATACATGCAGTAGGGGGTACAGTCCATAGGACGTACTGGAATTGCTGGATAGTAGCCCAGTGGAAAAGCTGAAAGATGTTCCTTTTCTAATGTCATGCTGCTAGTTGATGGAAGTGAAGTTTGTTTGCACGTTCAAGGTGGGATGGCAGAGAGCTTCACAAAGAAATAGTCAGTAGGATCCCAGTGTTGTCCACTTAAAGTAGTGTGTCCCTTTAGATACATCCTTGCTTAGGGGACAGAAGTGCAGAGCCTGCCCACGGTGTATTTGAATTATAAGGGATCCACTGTTGTAAGTCCCATGAGAAAGACGTGGGACCATGCAAAGCAGTCCTGATTACTAGCTCACTATTTAGCAATGTGAGAATGAAGTGGGGGTGGGTTGTGGTCTAACTCTAATTCTCATAACTGGGAAGGTTCAAAATCTTGGCTAAGCTGGATCTCCCACCTGCGTCCTCTGAGTTGTCTGACTGATCACAGGATAGTCCATCCCCTCTTCCTTTCTTTATGAATCTCTTCACTGATTTCCCAGACAGTAAGAGAGGAGAAATTGGAGGGACTGTCAGGATCTTACTGCTACCCACTCAGCTGTCATTCAGTAAAGCCCTGAGCAGCACAGAGCCACAGAGCTGTCTGTGCCATCAGGACAGCATTGCAGTCATCTGTATTTGAGAGGTTACTTTTGTCCATTAATGAAATCTGGGTTTGCTTGATCTTTCTAAAGATAAATACCTAAAATGTGTGTTTTGGAGAGGTTGATGGCCTGAGGCTTTGTTTCATGAGGAGAGTTCCCTTCTCTGCACTGTGGAACGAGTCTTTCAACTGCCAGAAAATACTTCATAACATGTTCCCTTGCACTAAGCATCAATCCTGTGTATTTTGGAGGTTGCATTTCTTGGCACAGCTTTGTACTCATTTAGTGTTGGTCTAACTCAATATGTAAAGGGAAAGGTGATGTAGAGTCATGCACACCTCCAGTTGGTACAAAACAACTAGTAGCAATAAGGTCTTTAGTGTACCTGACATAAGCAGAGTAATATTCAAAGCTGGAAGTTGGAGTCAAAGCATTTTGGATTAGAAGATAAAGTGCCCATTTTTTTATAGTGAAGGTGACAAGCTAATGAAACAGTCTCTGTGGGAGTGCAGTAGTTTCTCTGGCTTTTGAAATTCTTCACTGGAGCAAGATGGGGAAAGGATTCCTTGACTAAGTATTGACTTCTTCAATGTAGACATCTACATCTAAGGTAGTCATCCCGGGCTCTCTTTATAACTTAGAGTGGAGTCTGGGGCATGATTCATTCTATCTTCATGGAGATGTGTAGAATAGGACAGAGGACCTGCACCCTTAAATGCCAATTTCTCTCCATGAACTTAAGGAAATATGGGGTACTAGCTGAACTGTAAATATCTAATCTATCTGTATCTTGAGTCTGTTGCTAAATGTAGTTACAGATATTCCAGAACATCTCAGATGACACTAAGCGCACCATTAGGGCTCTGCATTTATGTGAGACAAGTACTGTTCTGCACATCTATCTGCAGTGGGATGTGGGATTACATGAGCTGCGTGTTTGGAGCTTTACTTTTCCCAGGTCCCAGTATCCTTGTGCAGAAGCCAGTTGGGTCTCCTAACATCACAGTCCAGTTGTAGCAGGAGACAAGCTCCGTCTCAGCCGGATGCCATCTTGCTGCAGAAATTGCTTGTTCCATGATTTACATGTATAAAGAGATGTTCTATAACATGACAATGCACCTCTAGCTTTAAAATTACTTAATCCAAATAGTTTAGTGTCATCACAAGTGCAATACATGCTTTTATTCTTCTAGGTCTGTGTGTTTGCATGTGTGTTTGTACGTTATTGTACTAAAGACTGACTCACGTAAGATTAACAAGCAAAGCCCATTTATTAAATTGTTTTATGTGCTGTAAATCTTGTGTAATCCACTAATGCATAATGCTGTCACTTAGGAAGCTTGGCATTCCTTCCCAATGGAGCATCGCATTTAGCAGGTTCCCATAGTGTTCATTTTGAAAAGGCTGCAGTTGAGAATACAATTTTAAAAATAAATCTAATCTACAGAATAAATCTAAACCAGAGGCTGAATGCTCACAACACAATGGTGACTGTCCCAGCTGTGGCACGCATTCACCTATAGATACCATGGAATTTCTGCCTTTTTAAGGACATAGCAGCCAGCAGAGCTTGCATTGTAGCAAGCAAAGCTTGCATTTGTAGTACCCTGATTGCCCTTGAAATGGATTATCAAGATTAAATTGTTAAAATTGTTAAAATTCTGCTTTGGCAAAAACTGGCTTTGTGTACCTGTGGTGCTATCAGTAAGGTCCTGGGAATTCCTGGAACTATAATGCTTAGGCTGTGCACTGGGAAGACGAGTGTGTCTCGCAGGTGGTTTCCAAGCACAAAATGTTCCCCATGGCATCTCTATGTCCAGTGATACCCTCTTCATCGCCGTGGAAGTCAAGGGTGGGAACAGGAGCAGTGGAATCACCTGTGATAATTTGACCACGGGGAGAATTATTGCATGTGTGGCTAAATCTGAGTTCAGCCCTCAATTGTAAACAGGTGGTTCCCAATCTGTATGCTTAGAAGGCACTATAGAAGAATTACAAACTCAGTGCATATCCAGTAACCAGTACAGGATTTTGTTTGTAATGGTGTGACTGAATTTTTATTGACTTTTTCACCAACTGTGAAGCATTTCCACTGTCTTATCCCTAATTACTATGGAGTAATGATGTTAGAGGTTACCCTGAAATGCACCCAAATGTTCCCTCAAAGCAAGTGTGAGAAAACTGACCATTTAAGACAGTGGGGGTTAGTTGCAGTGGTGAACGTTGCACGCTCAGGTGAAGCATTGGATGGTCAGTGCTGTGAAAAAATTCCCTCTCAAGTTACAGGCAGTACTGGCCAGAAGATTTTGTCAATTCAGGCATGTGTAGAGGCAGTTAGACTTGGCATGAATTCCAGTCACACATTAGATGGCCTCATTCTGTAGTCATTATTCAGCACTTACTCAAGCAAAACTTTTGCTGAACTTAACGGGCTTACTACTCCTGCTGAAATGAGTAAGAAATTTGTCTGAGGCTCAGGTGCCTTCAGACCTGAGTCTCAACCCAAAACCCCACCATGTTCTGTGTTGCTAAGGATTTTCAGGATTTCTTTATAAGTTAGCAAACAGTGAACTGTACTGGATTTTTCCTTTATCTCATTTTGTCCCCCATGGAGAACCCCATCAGCTCCTCTATCAGATGTTTCACAGAGCATGCTGTATGCCTGCACTTTCGCTTGTGTTTGTTTTCACTGATGATGGTAAACTGGGAAACATGCTGGAAATTTAACATTTTTATTTGTTTATAATTTGGGGACTGAAGTTACTGCAAATGGGGAGGAAAATTGAAATGATAGCTTGGCATGTTTTCTGTAAATACTGAGTAGATCTTCTGCAGTGCATGATATAACCAAAGTAACTTAGAAATTAGCCACAAGAAAAGAGCAATACAAGCTTATTATGAGGATGTGAAAAAATATGCTCATGTTAATGCCTTCTCATCTGGCTGTGAGGGGGCTGAAAGTACCTCTTATGAAGATCTAGTTTGTAAAGCGAATGATTGTAATGGGGGAGTATTACTATTCATGAGCTTTGAGTTTATTGACTCTGTTAAAAAGCGGATCTGTGGTCCACATGAAGGATATGTAAAATGCTGTGGGTAGAGCAGTAATACGGAAATTAATTGTAGTATGTCTGAACATTTCCTGATCTTGCTATTTGAGTTTTCCTCACAAAAGGGAAGTTCATGCTACGTTCCCTGTTGCTTCAATGTTATTCTCTGTGCATTGTATTTCATTTGCATTAACCACATACATTTACATTTACTGTTTGTTAAAAATTTTGTTAAGGAAGGTACCATTCAGTTGGATTTGGAAATTCTTGTAGGAATCAAAAACTTTACAAGATTCCAGAAATTTAAAAAATAAAATTTACTTATCTCCCTTTTTGTTCCAGTATCTTCAGTTTTACAGATATACTGTGGTGTTTGGGGTTTGGTGTGGGGTGGTTTTTTTTTGTTATGGGTTTTGTTTGTTTGTTTGTTTTTTTGTTTTTTTTTTTTTTTTTTTTTTTTAAAGAGAGCATCTTTCACTATTTTCTTACTCAGATTTTAACAGAACTGCAGTCTTGGTAGGGAAAGCAGGCTGTTGGTAATATCTAAGGGTAACAACTAAATAAAACCTGTATCTATGCAATAGCAATTAAAGCAGAAATCACGTACTCCAGAGGCGTGCTCCTTGTTATGTTCCCTGTTCAGCAGTGTACTTAAGCACCTGTTTAACATTAATGGTAAGCATATGCTTAAATGTTTCTGCTGACTTGGGAGTTATGAGAAGTCTGCCTTGCACACACAATAGTTGAACAGCCCGTTTTCCATCTGTGTGCAAGCCCAGAGCACGGTGCTAGCCGAGCATTTTCCAGGTTAATTAGATTGGCATAACAAGATCCCTAGCGGACTCCGTGCAGTCATCAGCTCTTCTGCGCTCTCCGGCTATCGGGAGCTCTGCTTGAAGTAGTGTATCTCTTGCTTATAACTGAAACAGAATATTGCACTGTATTTCACCAGTGTGTTCAAATGGAAACAGAATTGCATGGACTGTGAGTACACCATAAATACCAATTTGGCTCCATATTGCTAGCATGAATGTGGTGCATCCTTCAAATGCACAGTGTCTACCAAGGACTATTTATTCTATAGAGCTACCAATAATGGCTGTGCTTTCATGAATTATGCATGTATTTGTCCCTAAACCTCACCTGACTGTGATTTGGAGTGTTCAAGACTTGAAGCTGGCTGTAAGTATAAATTGCAGGTATTTTTCATAAAATATAATGTCCTTACAGGTTTCTTAGCAATATTAGAGTCCATCATGCCTATATCTACAATAAAATAAAAAATAAAAAAGTGAATCAAAAGAATTCTAATTCAGTACAGGAAAAAAAAAAAAGCTTGGTGCTCCAGTCTTGCAAGAAAAGACAAAATTACATGAAGTCAAAGGTGTTCTATCCATCTATTCACTAAAGCAAGTGAAAGCAGATGGAGTCCAATTGTAGAAATAAGGGGGTTGTTATTTATCAAATGAAGAAAGGAAGATGACCCCCCATATGCCTAGAAGCAACTTGGCAAGGTGTAAAAATGTAGCAGTGAGAATTATATTAGCTATTCAGGCCTTTTGATGGGTTAAAATGAGGAGAAAAAGCACACGCTTTTAGGAAGATATTAAATAGATGGAAAGGAGTATGGTCTTTTTAGCCAGATTCAGTGCCACAAAATATAGCTTTCCAGTATCTGTAGGGAGAGACTGCCTTGGCTTCCTCTGAAGAGTCCTTGTTCTCCCTGTTTATACAGTTCTACCACATCTGAATCTCTGGTTTCTAAAGATTTGTCTGGGATTTAATTTTTAACATTCAGAGGGTTTTTTGTTTTGTTTGTTTTATTTGGGTTTTTTTTTGTTTCTGTTTTTTTTTTTTAATGTAAACTATTAAGTTTGTAAGGAATTATAGCTTTGTGAAGCATTGCATATTAGCAGTGACATCACAGAAAACATTGAGACAAAGTCAGCCAACCTGCAGAATGGTGACAAATGGCTGTAGTGCTATGCAGAGCTCTCTGCTTCCTGCTATATTAAAGAAGGCACGTTATGAATAGATGCAACTAAAGAAAGACAGAGCAATGGAAAGACCGGAAAGCTTTGGGCAGTTTGCATTTGGGTATGGGGAAGCTTTCAATCTTCAGTCTAAGTTTGAATCTATCCTAAGTTGATTGCTATTGATAGTTGCTAACATCCATTGCCTGCTTGCTAATCTTTGTGTGCTGGAGGAGGAGGAGAGCCCCAGCTGTATGAGTAGCTGCTGGCAACCAGCTTGTGACCAGGCTGCTCAGGCACTCTCTGGAGGTGACTGGTGGAGACCATGTTTTTCGCATCACTTAGCAGGAACCCCTCTAGTCAGCCCAGGTGGCCTCATTGTTACAGGAATTAAAATAATGAGTGTGTGTTTTCAGCTCGAAAGGCAGTATTCAGTCCTGCTGACTGAAGGTTTTGTTCTGTGGCGTGCAGGGGTTGAGAGCGCAAGGCCTAGAAGGCTGGAGGAGGGTCACAAGAGGAGGAGATGTGGCCTTAAGTGTGCACTGTCTCTCTAGGGCAGGCTTCAGAGTGACTGTCTTTGTGAACTATGCCTTAAGCAGCATTGCTTAGAAAGCAGCTTAGAGGTAAATTGCCACATATGAAGCACAGACACTCAAGTCCCAGTTCCTGTTGTGAAATAAAGAGGGAGATAAATTTGTAGTCGCACACAGGCGCACACAGTCTCCACTTATGGGTAGAGTCCCTACTTCAAAGAATGCTGCAGTTGGTGAATTCATGCATAGGCATATTAAGAACTTGCCATGCGTAGGAAGTGTTGGATTGGAGGGTACAGAATCTAGTTCCCAGCTGTATAAAGTAACGGTAGCGTAATATCTTTGTCATTTGTGTACATGGGAGAAACTGTGCTTGAGGCTAGTAGAGACTGCTGGCTCACACAAGCTGAGCCCAGTAAACACATTTACTATCTGAAAAGTGAATTCAATTATTTCTCTTATGCCTTGTAAATGTGTCAGACTGGCACATCCACTCTGCTAGGTTCAGTATCTCATGCTTTCTCCTTTTGAAAATTCTCATAGTAAATCACTTTTCCTTTCATGTCACTAAACATGTAGAGACTTGTAACAAAAATATTAAGATTGATATGAATGAAATATAGATGCAAATGTGTTTCTGTAAACACTGGAGAAAATAATGAAATAAGTGTGAGAAGCGTGTTGTGTACTGATAATAAAGAACACTGTTCCCAGCAATAAAACTGAGGAATGTGCTCCCTTGTCAAGCCCAGAAGGCCTGGGCTCTGATAAAAGCCATGGTACAGGCATCTCTCCAGCACAAGACCTTGCTTTCTAAGGACGCTAAAAAAACACAAGTTACTAGCATAATTCCTTCTCCTGTTTGGCCAACAAGAGCTACACTGTAGTCAAACAGATGTGTATAGTTTTGGACATGCTCCATACAAAGCAAGCCAGGTAAATGAGCTGCAATATTGCTTATGTTTGTGAATGCCTATGCAGACAAGATTCTGAAGCAAAGGATGACCCCTTATCAACTGTTGGCTCGCAAAAGGTATAAAAGACCTTCCAAGAAACTAGCTTGCTATTTCCAGTCAAGAAAAAACCCCAATGTTGCTATGCAAACTTAATAGCTGGTATCCCTTGTCCACTGTGGCACATACAAATTGTCTCAGCCAGACCACTTGAGCACACACATCTTGGTGCATGTGACAGTGTGATGAATGATCTCTGAGAGACTGAGTCGATAAACCAAGCACATTCACATTTGGTTAATAAATACCATTGTCTTCCATAGGATCTTGCACCGGGACTTGTTATACTAATTTCACGCATACTCGGGAATTGATGTCTTTCATTCACTACGTGCTAACAGCAAGGATCTGTGTATTGTGGTAGGTCACAGATTTTATGAAAATGGCAGAAGATTGCACTTCCTGACCTCCCTAACCATGTGATCGCAACCGTGCTGGTGGAAGGATACGACTGGAAAAAATGGTAGCAGTGGGGCTGGAGGCTGTCAGAGACCAATGATGGGATGTATTCAAATAATAAAGGCACATACATTTGCAAATGTCTAGGTGTATTACACCTATACCATTACCTTTGTCAATCAAGCCTGTAATGTCATCAAGAAATAAGATCAAGCTTGTTTGACAAGACCTGTTTTCCAGAAATCTGTATAGACTAACATTAATTACACTCCTATCCTTTAGTTCTTTATTAATTGACTCCTGTATCAGCTTTACTACTCTTCCATTCTGAGAAGGAGCCCTTCCAAATTGAGACTAGCTAAGGTGCATCCTTTCTGTGGGTAAATAGGGCATTTGTTTGGAAAAGGTGGCTGTAAATTTTGTAAGTTATGAGAGTAAAATCTGCAAGGCTGAAGAGGAGATGCCGGGAGCTGCTCTGTGATACAAGGTGAGACAAAGCACCATCAGCAAGGAGGTCCATTCATGATTCTGTGGCATCAGTAAAATGATAGAGTGCACGTGTCCATAAGAGGACAGGAGAGCGTGAGGCAGAGCAAATTGATGTTAGTGAAAGCCCTAAGGCAGTGGTATTGTTTGCTATACGTTTAGTTTGCAAGCAATAGCAATGTATGCTGAAGGTGCGTGGAGAGGCAAAACCGATATTGATGATTCTGTAGAGAAACAACTTTATGATGACAAGAAAGGCACTAACAATTCTCAGCTATAACGAGGACAGACTAGGGTGAGAAGCAGAAGAATACTGATGCAGTTGTGTGTATGCTGTGCTGGAGTGGAAGTATGTGTCATGCAGTCTGATGGAAAAGCCTATGCCACATGGCTATGGCTATGATATGGAGCAACTTAAGACGTTGTTAATGCAAATGTGTCCCGCCATGGGGAGAAAAGCAAGTCCAGAGACTTGACTATAAACGAGAGGAAGGAATAACCTATGGTAATGAAATGCAAAGTGTCTGATCAAAATTCAGCACGTTAATCTGAACAGTAAATCTTTTATATGAATGTGTCACTTGAGCCCCATAGCCTACATGGTTTTCTTCTTACAGTAGATCTTGCCCTTGATGTCCAGTTTGATTGCAGAGTGTGGTAACATTTCACGGTTGCCACTTCATTTGCCTGCTGGAGCTGTATGGAGTCAAATGGCTTTAAAGGTTTCCTAACTGCTGGAGGCTCCAGGATGTGTAAGACAATTGTGATTTGTATGGGGACTTTGCATGTGATTGAGAGTGTGATATTTAAACACTGGCATTGCATCTGATCTAGTCAGGAGTAAATGAAATTTGAATCAAAGACTATATTTACGTGCCAATGAGTGTAATGCTCACAGGAAACCACACAGAGCAGTGGCTGTTGTAGCATCCTCAGCATATCTCCTTCATGCAGGCTGTGACATGTTGCATGGTTTCTGAGGAGAAACACTGTCCTGCAGTGACTGTGCTTGGATTGGCATGCAGTAAATTTGCATTTAGAGGGAATATGATACTGATTTCTTGTATAACCTTGGGTAAATCTCGCAATGCCACGATGCACAGAATAGCTGTGTCAGTGCAGGGCAGCTCTACCACCTCCTGCTGCACTAACCACACCCTGCCTGGAGCTTCTCACTGGTCTTTATTTCCATTCCCTCTTTGTAAAATAGAGCTGATAATTTCTTCCATTCCCTTTCTTTGTATATACTGACTCTGGTATTTTAAGCTCCCATACTCTCCACCTGTATTTGTTTTGTACATAAACCATGTCTTATTCTGCTAAGTACTTGTCTATACTTCACATTATATTAAATGATACAAATATCATTGATCTATTGAAGATACGGCATTCAGTAAGAGCTTATAGGAACAGGTAGTAGTTGAGCTACACCTATAGAGCAGGTTTATTTTAAATTACAAATAAAACTGATGATAATGTCTTCTATTTATGTCTATGTTTGCATCTAAATCAGGGGTTTGTTATGAATCCAAGCAGTATTTGTCACAGTTGGTGCACAGCAATTAACTTTTTTAGTGGATCAGGCAATATCCTATGTATTAATAAACTGAAAACATTTCAGTTGATGAGAAAATTCTGACTGATAGCAGAATCCAGTATAAAATTTGCAGATCAAATATTTCTTTCTGGTTCTGTGCCATTAACCTCATATAAGAATATCATGGTTTTGATAATGCTTTGATTAGAAAAGATGGATTAAAGCACTCTACCAAAGTCTGACAACTGGAAAAAAATTTTGAAATGTAATCCTTTATAGTTGTTTGCTTTTATGTTATATAAATAATTTTTAGAAAATTAATTATTTCAGTTTCAGTAAAATGAGACATTTTGATTGATGGGAACTGAAATTTTGTTTACCGGGAAGTTTCAACAGTCCTTGTTTCCATCTTGCTTGGGAAGGAAAGCAAAAATTGAAATATTTTTTCTGCTATATGGAGATTTAATTTCCTTTCCTCACCTTGGTTTTGCTTTTTTAGCACATATTTTTCCCATCTGTTTACAACATATCAATAACATTAAAAATGTATTGTAAATTGAAGTGACTGAAGAAAGCATATTTAGACACAAACTATTAATCAGAGCTTAATTCATCCTTTGCTGTTGTAGCCTTTGTGTAATGCAAGACCACAATCTCCACGCATAAGTCCTTTAATATCCAGCATGGTATTTTAAACATGAATTGACTCCTTTCAGGTTGTTTGTGTAAACAAAGTGATCAGGATTGGGTCTAGAACTGTCTAGAGGATAGAAATGTGATATTAAGGAGTATCTTGTTTCTGTATCTTCATCAGAAAGACAGATATCTGCTGTTTGCCATCTATAAGGGGAGTACGTAGCTTGCTTTATATTGGTGCCCCTTTGGTTCTGATATTGATTCCAGAGGAGTCATTACAGCTTTCACAATAAGAATGCAGTAACTTCTTTGCAGCTGTGAATATTCCTGTAAGAATGTACTTTAAAAATCAGTCATTATGGAGAGTGTGCTGAGGAGTACTGAATGCATCCTTAAAGTCCTTTACATACCTCATGGGTTGGTTTCAAGCAGGCCAAGTTCTCCATAGGGACAAAACTTTCCAACGTGCCTAGCTGAATAAGGCATTCAAATCTTGCAGTGGGTATTCACTCTGCTTTTAGTGCCACACAGTTAGGTCTTGGTTCTCTATGCATATCATATACAGTTGTGTCTTTCAAGAGGAGCAAAGAGAGGGAGATTATGCCTAGGATGAAACCACAGCGTATAAAGACTGTTTTGAGGTAGTCAGCCACTCATAGTGCCTCTGGGTCAGGGAGCTGCTCTGAGCACCGCATTCACATGACTAATCTAATATCATCCCAGACCTGCTTGTATAGACATGCCTGAACTGCTGTTGCACCCCAATTGCATTTAAACTTGCCCTTGATGACAATCCCACTTCTGTTCCTTTGTTCTAAGTACAGTTTATTCTGTCCTTACTTGCCTTGCCAAATCTGTTAAGATGTGTGTGTTGACTTTAGACAAATAGCTCCTAGATAAATGGTATCTCTTAAGGTAATCCTTATTATGTGGTAGGTTCCTTGGCTGGTAGAGTGTGGTGTGTATTCTCAGGAGTGTGAGTTTGTGATGAGAGATCCCAGGGTAGCTGCCAGCTATCTACAAGAGTGGTGCCAAGAAAAGAGTTAAGCACAAAAGCTGGCCCAGTGATTTGATGCTTCTTCCTAAAGCAGGCACCTTGAAGTTTACACTGTAAGCCAAGTGAGCTTTTTTAGAAGGAAGTAAAAGAAAAGGAGAAGAAAAGAAGAAAAGTGCTGAAGCATAGTACGCAATGAATTCTTTGAAGATAATTTGTAAAGGGTTATTTATTTAAATACTGTTTGAGTACAGTGTTCTTACTCCTCGCATGGGCTGTGTCTGGATCATTGTCTAAAATAGCTCTGCAAAAGCATCAGTGACAAGATTTTTAACTGCAGTCCTAACTTGGTTGATTTTCTCCCCAGCCTGGAAAATCCAATTTCCATTCTCTCATTCCTTCAGGCCTTCCCTGTGATCACAAGTGTAGTGTGGGATGAAAGTCATGTCCTCCTTATGGTTTATGTCTCTGTACCTTTACAAGGTTATGGTGTATATCTAGGTCGTAGTCCTATTTTGCTATGATGTACAAGAGAAGCAGACAGTCTTTGAACTTTGCCAGGAGACAATTTGGAAGTTACACTGTGGTGTTCCTATTTCTTACTATTTTTTTTCACTCAGCAGTGTCACAAGAAGCACTTCTATATGCATTTTTGTAAAATATAATTGATAAATATTGAATCCAAAGTGCTGGATTTAGCTGCTAGTGAGGTAGTTGCATATTTCTGTATGCAAAAGCTGTCACAGAGTTTGGGTGCCAACTGCTATTGATAATAAGGTGATGTGTCATTTTTAAAGCAAAAAAAACCCCAACTTCGTCTCCAAGCTGCAGTGCATAAGGACCATGTCTTTCTAGCCATGCTCTCTGCAGTCTTCTGTTGTAATGACAAAAAATCATGACTATTAGCAAACTGACCCAGATAGAGCAAAGGATGGTTTTGTTCCCTTTTCACTTGTGCTGCCCCAGCATTGCACAGCAGAGATTTGTGGAGCTTAGAGTAGGATGGAGTGATCCTATAAATGACCCTGATTATCACTTTCATAAATGACTCTGCATTTTCTAACCAAATGACCGATGAAGCAAAAGCCATTGAACAAGATTTTTAATTATAACAAATGGAATCTGTGCTTTCTAATCAGATTGTTGTATAGGTGGCTATTATTCATTGCTAAAAGTTAAAGCAATTAAACTTCAAGCAGTCATTGGGCAGATAATATCAAAGAATTACTTCATTTGGGGGGTTGGGTTAGTTTGGATTTTTTTTCTATTTTTTTATTTTTTTAAATACAATCTCTAGTGGAAACTGACAGTAAATTGATCTTTCAAATTTGACTAGAGGTGAAGTATTAATGCTTATGCCAAAACAGCTGCTGCATATGTTACTGTTACAGACTTGCAAAACCTGAACAAATTTAATATTGGGTCCCCATTTTGTGAGAATTGCTGCAGCCTTACTGTAGTAGGGAGCAGAAGGTAACTTAAGGTTTTCTATTTTTTTTTTTTTCTTCTTTTCTTCTTAGCATGTCTTTCTTTGTCTGTATTTTCTATCTCTGAGCTGACTTGACTACATTCTTTCTCCTTTTCTTTTCACGTATATCAAAGCTGACTGCTTGCCTGTCAGACAAGTGTGGAGGGGGTGTCTTATTTTGGCCGTTTTGGAGACTAAGGTGTTCTGGAGCAACACTGAGACAAGGTCTGTTGCCTTAGTTTAATATGCAGCTTGTTGTGATGTGGTGCAATCCTGTTCTGAAGAATGAGGTGTACTGCTTCCTTGTAACATATTTGTGCTAGGGATTTGCGCTGCTGCTACTTTGGTGCAAAAAAATCTCGATTTCGGCAAACTAATTGACCTCATTGTATCTGTGTTTAAGCATTTGTAAAGTGGGCAACTTAATATTTGTTGGGAGTTTTGTAAGGCTTGCTGAAGAGTTGCTTTTAAAGCATTTGGAGATCCTTGGATGACAGGAAATACAGAAAAGCACTGATTCTGTGCACTGTTTTACTGCTCTCTTTTTCCATTTTAAGTCCAGCTCAGCACATAACGCCAAAATGTCAGCACTCTGCTCCTGTACAAAAGCAGGTTTGCTCACTGTTTTTATTGAAAAGTGGTATTTGTATTCCCCATGCATGCACACACAGTGCCTTTAGAAATTAGAGTAAAGCCACCTAATTCTAAATAGGTTTAACTCACAGCAGGGCACACCATCAAGATGCTTCCACATCCAGGCTGAATGTTGCTAGAATTCCTCAGCAGGCTTTAGATACAGAAGCAAGGAAGAAAACCAAGAGTAGTTTGACCGCTCTTCCCTTCAGGCCTGGTGATTTGCAATCACAGTATCAACTAGTTAACTTAAGTGAGTTTTGAGTGGTATTATGAACAACCCTCTTAAAAGATAAAAGTTGCTGCTTAGTCGGAGATTTTCCAAAAGCTTGATAAGATTTGAGTGCCCGGTTCTCAGGAAATAGAATAATCCTCGGAGTGGCCTGGAAGAGTCCAGCCTGAACGCTGCAGTTTCAGAAATCCCTGTGTTTTGTCACTTTACCCTCTGAATTTGTATTCAGAAGTGTTTCGTTGGGCGGGCCGTGCCAAGCGGGAAGGGGGAGCTGTCCCTGGTGCGCGGGAGGGGGGAAGCTGTCCGTGGTCCTGAACGCTGCCGCCCCGCCGGGGGAGGGTGAAGTCTGAGAGTTGTCCTGCTTAGCACAGGGATGGATGTGGCCCTTCCCTCCCCCGGGTTTATAGCCCACAGGTCTCAGCCCTATTCCGGCCAGTCAGCACAGAGGGATTCCTTTGAAACTAACACGGGATTGTAATAGAATCTTGTGTTTTTCAGAGCTACCATGAGAATGGCATCTTCTTAAAATACGACCGGAATTAGCCGTTCACAAGACATTCTGAAAACACAGCACAAATATGCAGTGCCTTGTCCCATATCAATGTGCTGCAGATGAGGGGGAGCATTTATAAAAGACTACCAGCCCCTTCTTATTTCTGTTTGGACACTGTCAGAGCTCATCTACTTGGGGGTTCTCATCAAGGTTCATCTGAATTAAGTAAATAGTTGTCAGTTGGCTATGGAAGCCACACTAAACTGTCATTCAGAATTAAAGTAGCCTTCATTTAATTTTATTTATTTTACTCATGAAGTGGATTAAGCTAAATTAAATTAAAGCTATTTTAATTCCATATGGGACTATCCTCTCAGATATTTAATGTGGTATAAGTCATCCATCTACAAAGTAAATTTACATGTATTTTCCTGATAATCTCAGAGTAAATGGGTCCTTAATCCTAATAAAAATAATAAAAAACCATCTTGGTTGCTGTTAGACAACATACTTTGGAAGTGTGTAAAGTTATAATGAACAAGGGCACCAAGTGTTCACCTGGGGAATTGACATGGAACAGCAAACAGACTATAAATTCACATCTTAGATTACATTGTAGTACTTTTCCCTCTATAGAGACAAACCGGGTTCTGTTGAGGTCTATAAGCCTTTTCCTGTGGAATTTATGACCCTAGGTTCTGCTTAGAAACATGATAATCACAGATTCATAAAGTGAAGTTGGAATCTGAGGCCTGATTCAACAGGGAACACTATGCACATGATTAGCTTTAAATATAGAGGTAGTTTGATTGACTGGTTAAGAATTGTGCTGAATCAGAGCCAAAGTGCAGTGGCTTTTTGTGACATTTATATGGCTTCAGGATACGAATGTTCAATGAAAACTTCAATGACAGTCTTCCTAAATAATTCAGAAGTCTCAATTTTTCTTCAGAATTAATATCAGTCTGGATGATACAATCATTCTGCTCATCTGAGTCCTGGCAGTATAAGGAGTTGTTTGCAGGAAGCAGCTTACTGATTTCAGCTTTATTACAGACAGCAGGAGTGTTGGGCTGTAACCCCTTTTTTTAATTAAAGTTGTTTGTCACTTATTAAGGTTATTTTTTAAACTATTTTTTAGTTTCCTGAGAAAACAGTGGTGTCCTTTCCAGCAATTTTAATTTAGTTACATTTATATATGTGGAGCTTCTCCTACAGGAAGTCTCTTTTCATCATTAGGAGGTGAAAAACATTAATAGCAACAATAATGCAAGGCTGTTGATTTACTTCATTGCAGTCAAAGACTGATATACTGGAGAAATAATGATACAAAGGGAATAATTGGGGAAGTCTGTGGGTAATCATGCAGTACCTTATAATTGCTATGAAACTCAAACATTTTTTGCCACTGTAAAGAAATTCTCCACTAATTCTCTTTTTAAAAACTCAAAATAACATTTTTAATTAAAAGGAACATCTTGAAAGATGAAAAATAGCTATTTGCCTAGGCAGTTGAAAATTTCTAATATGAATGACTGTTTCTCGTCAGTTCATTGGAATAGCAAAGAAAACATCTGGTTTAAACCCCTAGCCTTCCTGAAAAATACTGCAAAGCAGAATGAGAAATATCTGTCTGAAGTCCACAGTTACCTGATAGAGTGAAATGACTGGTCACTCAAGCTTTAGGTAACATGAAGTATGTTTCAAGAAGGAACATTTCTGTTTAATGTGTGTATATATTATTTGGTATTCATATATACATTCTTTTTTCCAAGTGTGTGGACTGAGGTTACAGATATATTTGAATATGCTTAAAAAGCTTATATAGCCTAGAGTTAATTACCTGAAATAAGCTTATTTTAGTATCTCAGCAAACATGGGAAAAAAACCCAAATCACAAAACAAGTGTATTTTCCTAAGAAAAGAATAAAATTATTTCTATGAAAAAGTTATCTCTTGATTGTAATTGCTAACTTTGAAAGGGTTTCTACACAGATGTCTAAAGGAAATTTTAGAAAGGAGATAACGCATTCTATGAAAAAAAAAAAAATCCACAAGAAACAATTTGCTTACTGAAAAGTTAAATATGCAATGGAAATAGTTTGGCCCCAGCCAGACATATTGTTCCTCATCTGGCAGGCAAAAGCCAAGGCTTTAAAGCTATAAATGCTTAAGTTCATGAGCAAGTTGCGTCTGCTTTTCATACTTGGAACTCACCAGAGAGCACGTCATGTGCAGAGATGCATACGTGGGTGAGTATTTGCAGGCCACCAGAGCAGGTCTTACACAACAGTGGTGCAGCAAGAGTTTGGAGCCGTGCGAGTCCATCCCTCCCCCTTTTACAGCTTCAGGGATTGTGGCTCTGCCACAACTGCTTGTGTTCAAGCTCTTACCCCAAAGCATGTGTCAAATGATTTTCAATTGTTTGTATCTATAAAAGAGGAGCTAAAATGACTTCACTCATGAATGTCAAGAGGTGGGAAACAAGTCAGTACAGATGGAGGTAAGACAGGACCTCAAGGTGAGGCAGAGGCAAATTTGGGATTAATGTAGATCTGTGCCTCTAAATCTTACTTAACACCCTGTGTTGTGTAAGGTCAATCCTACCCTACAATCTGTTCCAATATTTCATTGTTAAGTAAATTGATTTAACATTCATGTCCTTCCTATAAAGAAAAATTCTACCATGGGAACTATTACAGCTTTTTTTCCTTTAACTACTTTATTCTGTGTTTTAGTACAGGACTGTTTTAAATTAATTATACTCCAATTTGTAGTTGAGGCACTCAGTGACTGTAAGTGATAACATCTCCACAGTGCAGCTAATGTTATGCTTCTTTGTGTACAGAAATACTTCACAAATGCATTTTTCTCTGATGTAAATTGAAATCTAATAGGCTAAACAGGATCATTTCTGCATAGTGCTTAGCAATGCATTCCAGGTGCTTGAGAGCAATTTTAGAGAGGGTGAAAAAATTTCCACAAATCATTCATATGTTAGAATTTCTGTCAGTTTCTCCAGTAGGCCTAATACTCAGTTAATAGGAAACATCAAAATGGTTTTGAGTATGAATTTAGCTATTTGGGTGCAAAGACAGTGAAGTAATTTGGATTTTCTCTTTTTTTATTGAGCTTTTTAATGCAAGTTACTGGGATTCAAAAAACTCTGTGATAAACAAATACTAGAGAGTAAACTTCATGTTTGTGCTATTAATACATTGTTTGTTTTAATCCATCCACAAAGAAAACAAAAAGACATGGTGACTACATGGGTGTTTGCTCTTTTAGATAAAGCCCTAAACTTTTAAAGCGCTCTGTGAGGCATTTTTACGCATGTCTTGATTGTTATCTCTCCATCATTTATGCTATAATACATTACTGGAAGATCTGGAGTAAATTTAATTTCCTTAGCAGCTGCAGTCTTTTCCTTTTGGCACAGAGTGATTATGTTTGGCTGTGTTTATAATGAGAATAGAAAAAGCTTTTCACAGGGCTTCTCAGATCCGTGGTGGTGTGCAAAGAACTGAAGTAGGAACTTGTCACGGTAGAGACCCTGTGTGATGGGGAATGAGACTTTCTGCTGCAGCAGCAGAGTTCCTGTTCTCCAGTGACATTGCAAGAACTCTGAAGGAAGTAACTTCTTTTTGCCAGTACTCAGAGTATAAACGATATTAATACTGCAGGCAAGATCGCTGAAACTCCAACAGTGAGAGAACAATCTGGGATGTTTTTTGTCGAGTCGACATCCAGGGTGATGTAGTTAAATGACAGCAAAAACCTTGATCAGCAGTTCAGCATTACAGATGTGATTACCAGAAGTGTCAGGCTTAGCAGTGCTCTTGTTGAAGTCAGCGGGCATTTTCTCAATGACATTATAGGTAAGGTATGGGGAAACTGTGTCCTTTAAACAAGCAGTTTGCAAATGCATGTCCCATGGGTGCACTTCAAAGATTCTTAATGCAAAAGATTGATCATTTTGGTCTTTTCATAATTTCTTTTGATTATACCATGCTAATGCTGGCTGCTGTGGTATGTGGGGTAGGTGTATCTCAGTATTGCTACTGAGTCTGTTCTGTTCCTAGTAAACATGTACCTAAGTCTCCAGTATGACTGCACCTCCAGGAGTGTTTTTGCACCAAGAATATTTGTTCCCCTGACCTTTATGTACCTTAAAAAACCCTTAGAAAAGAGAGGAGAAGATAAACACAGCATGATAACAGCAACAACTCAGCAAGCTTCAGTCTTTCCTAAATGCAAATCAGTGAAAACTTAGACTAATTAAATTCTGCAGTTAATGACAGGCTATACAAGCCTGATTTAGCAGATCCTCTAATGAGCACCTTGGGATTTGGAAAGCAGAAGCATGCTGCCCTCTGAGGTTATTAAAGCATAGCATCACCCTCACCAAGATTATGGAGTTGCTACTGTGGGTGGAAGGCCAGGGCACTCCATAGCCAACCTAGGTTTCCTAGGGCAAATCAGAGCTAAAAGAAAGAGTAGAAGGGAAGCACAGCACCCTGTCATTGTTCCCCTAGTTGTTGCCCGCTTACTCAGTGTGAGAGCAGGAAAGTTCTCCAAGGAAGAAAAAGCAGAGCTTGGGCCTCTTCCAGTATGTTATGCAACAAAATATTCTTGTTTTTTGCCTGTAATCAGAGGGCTAATAATAAATGTAATTTCACTTGCGTTTCTGAGCTTTGAACATTATTTGCGTGCTGTTCAGGGGAAGATGCTTTTGATTTATTTTATTTCACCATGACAGAATTTGGTGTGAATTGTCAGAGATCTCTAACCAGTGCCATTTTTTAGAACTCTACTTCAAAGTGTGTTTCCAAAGAAGTCAAATGTGAGGAAAGAACTAGTGCCATTTTTTTGCATGTAAGAGTCCAGCTCACACATATAAGCAAAGGCCTTGAACTTTGGTCTGAAGTCAGAGTTGACACCAATATCTGCAAGCTGTGAAACAGCTATGACATGGAAAAGCATCGTAGGCATTAACATGCAAATAAGGGCACAAGTCTTGTGGTTTGTTTCCAAATCCCCACATTCAGTTCTGCTATAATAGCCTTTTCCTTTTTTTTTTTTTTTTTTTTTAAAGTGGAACAGAGTTTGCCCACAGGATAGGTTTATAAGATCACTGCAGAAGCTTATTCACTGCTGTTAGGTCTGATCACTCTGATGCGCTGATTTGACTTCCATGCTAGGATCCAAATTCTCTTTCAGCACAGGTCAAATTTCACAGCAAAGCTATGTCAGAGCTCTGTGAAGTGTAAAGTGTGAGCAAAACAAGCCAGCTGATTTTGTTAGAATGAGCTGCTTTTGTTAGCTGTGTGTACTTAGAAAACCAAAAGCAAACAAAAAACCCCTCGCACTTAACCATTGTTTAATTTGTTTCTAAGCAAAGAAACCATCTTCTTAACACGCGGTATATCACCATGTCATTTGATCCCTTCATGAATGTGCACTGACAGCCTAAAGTTTCTTTTCTGCCAAATTTCAATAATCTGCTTCTGGGAGGAGATAAAATAAGCATGTGCTGTGATATTCCATTTCTTGACTAGTGCTAAGCATCCCCAAAGGGTCAAAGTGAGTATTTGTTCATTTTGGCAGTTGTTCACTAGTTTGATGATTTGTAGAGCATCTAGCACAGTAGGGCACAGACCTAAGTGAGGGCCTCTGATGTCCCAATCCAACAGTGACTTGCCACAACCTTCTCCCTGCTGTCACATCTTCTGAATGAAAAAGAAGATGCCAGGCTGAAGTACACATTCACAGTGGTTCAAAAATACACTTCCTTTTCAAAGAGTAACAAGTGAAAGAACAAAACATTGAGGTTGGAGGATAAAGCAAATATTTCAGTGTTAGCATTACAGGTTTTCACCATGCTTTTTAAATTCAAAACTAGCTTTGATGGAAAGGAAATTAAGTTGGTGTAAATTTACATGGCAGTAGATTCTATTTGAGTGAAAGTTTTTTCCAGCAAAGAGGAGTGGGAATAAGGAGAGGCAAGGCGCTCACGGATGCTTAAGGGTGAAGATTGGGAAAGAGTTCCTTGTGGATGGAGAATTAATTTATCCTTGTCTGACTTATTCCAAGAACCACTGCTGCTGTTGAAACAAAAGGAAACCCGGGTCTAATTGTTGTCTGTGAAAACGTATGGGAATGGATGTTGCAATTAAATTTTGCATCCTCCCCAAGCCAAATTCCCTGTGAATCTTAATTGCCTTAATGGCTGCCCACAAGAATTCAGTGGTCTGTTTCCTTCAGTCTGTCCCTGGAATTATGGATAAAGGTCTTGAGTCCATCTAGACTCAACTACAAGTCCTTACTCATGCCCACCGCTTGTTCTTGAGAGATTGGCATGTTCTCCGGCATGTTGGTCAAAGATGCTCCACCTGGAGAGTCCTGAGGAGATGCCTAGTGTGTTGGACGCTGCTGGGACAACTCTTGTTTTGAGCTCAATAAGATTCTCTTAACCAGTGAATCTGACTGAACAGCTGAAGCAAAGATGTTGTGAGATGTGGGACATGATATAATCATTGTCTTTAATTATGAATGACTGTGTAGGACTTTAGTGTCTGTGAGTCTTGAGTTACAGATCAAGACTCCTTTGGCGCTCAGAGCAGAATAAAAAAATCTTCATAATTTAAGATTTGCAATCCAGCTGATAGCAAAAATTAGTCTCTGAAATGACTATGGTGTCAGAAAAAGAATTCACGAGGAAATGGGAAATCATCACTCTGAAGGTAAATGAGAGCTGAGAAAATTCAGGTCTAATAAGAAGTCTCCAAGTAGCCATCTGACTAAATTATTTTTTTAAAAGTATGTTATGTTAATACAGTGATTAATTAAATATTCCTTGTGGCTGGTCCTAATTTGTTGAGAATACATCTTTTTCTTTTAAAGTTCTTTTTCCAGAGTTAAAATTTATGAAGATCTTGCAAGTTTAAAAAATAATTATGTCCTTGCAACAATTATCAAAATTAGTAATAATTAGTTATTTCCAGTATGTCAATATTGAGATGTACTTTCATATATGGAAGATGTTGAAAATTACTTTTCTTTTAAAAAATTTAAATATTGATCGCTAAGAGTGTAACTATAGATATATACTTGTGAATATATGCATGTATTTTTGAGTTCATTATTAACATCTCAAAATGAAGCCATTTTAGTATTTCAAAAACAGCTTTTCATTTCTCAGCCAACTGACTGATGAGATTAATTTAAGTCTGATGTACACACAATGCTAAAGAAATACATAATTTCTCTACCGGAGCATTAATGTCTAATTTTCAGTGTTTTCAAGTGACAGTTGAATTTTTTCCAGTACTATCTGTTTTATGAGGTTTGACCTCCTGCTGGGGAGTAGAGTGCTGTATCACTGAAGGTAGATGTCAAAGCAAAGTGCTTTCTTTTTCTTCCCCTTCCTTCCTGCTAAGGTATAAAGCAGCTTTAAGGGTCTAGCCTCCACTGGGAAATCTAAAAATGTCCCACTTGTTCATCTACAAATGATGAACTATCAGCTGGCACTGGTGTTTTAATCCCCAGTGCTGAGTAACCCTGCTGAGAGCAGGTCTAATCAACACAGCAGTAATGGCCAAGGGGTGATGGAATTTCCCAGGTGTAGTTGAACCTAAAGGTTAAGTGGTATTCTCTCATTGTGGTTTTTAGGACTATCAGAGCTTTAGTTCTTCTTTGTGTGGGTTCAAGGGATTTGTTTATAGTTTAGGTGTTAGCTTCATTCAATGCTATAGTCTAGGTTCTCTAAAGATGCCTGCAGTCATTCCAGCATACTACATTCCAGCAAACCAGCACTAGCTTTGAAGAATGTCTTTGCTAGCTGGGAAATGTCAGCACTGTTGTTCCATAACTTACTGAAATTATAGATTGATGTGGTATAACTTGTGAAGGAGTTTGTTGCAAAGGAGACACCTAGAACAAAAAATTCTAAAGCCATGAAGGACCAATTTGTTGGGACCAGTCCTGGCATACCATAGCTGTGGTGGCAATGCTGAGAATTGGCAATGAAGATGAAAACACAGTGCTTCTTTACAAAGAGGAGTTATTGCAGAGCTGCTAGAGAGTAGATATAAAGCTTACTCTCTGTTCTGCAGTAATGATCTTTGTGGACAGTCCTGTTTCATAATCAAAATGTCATTGTGTGGTTTTTAGAAATTAGTGCCATCAGGGCCTATTAAGGGAGGGTGTTCCAGTGTGGTAAGGGAGGCTGGGACAGATCTCATAGAATCTTAGACTGGTTTAGGTTGGAAGGGACCTTAAAGATCATCTAGTTCCATCTCCCCTGCCATTTGAGTGAACAAAGACTGGCAAATTCATAAGGATGTAGAGAAGATATATTGGAAGCAGGACAATCTGCTGCTTCAAGCTAGAGTTAGTTATCTAAATTTAGGCGACCAAAAAAAACCACAAAAGACTAAACAAGGACAATAAATGCAAGTAAGACATAGGAATTTTTTACTACTTTCCTCTTTTGATCTATGCACTTTGTTCCTTTTGGGGGTCTGATTAAATCGTGCTTTGTGTTGAAGTCCTAGAGTCATTTTAATCAACTGGCTGCTCAGATATCCCTTGAGTGAAAGAGCTTAGAGATGTCAAATGCAGTTACTCTTGTTGTGTTAAGAATGCTGGAAGATAGAGGAGCACAGAGAGACAGTGGCTGATCCCAACATGGTTGACGCAGGTTGTTCTGCTCAGAGTGTGGTGCAGAAATCCCAGCCTGTCATCTCAAATACAAATGAGAGAAAGTTTCCTGGGGCTCTTCTGGCACAGGCCTCCTGGGAGCATGACACTGTCTTTGTCTAATAAAAGCCTGTCCTCAGTAGGGTGAGTGACAACTTATTTCCATATTTTTTATGAAGTGGACTCCTCAGACGTGGTACCCTTGTTCATTAAAAGCAGAGTTGAGGGGAGAAACATAAATGCGGATTTTCTTTTTACATCAGAAGTGACTAAAAGGTCATCAGAGTCCCCTTTGCGATTTCAGCAATTCAGATGTCTTTTTGAACTTTGTTCCTTTTTAAGAGGAGTTACTTGGTTCTTAGAGTATGCTGATTACATATTAGAAGCAACTTTGAAATATGCTGTGGGCAAAAGGTTGCCAGACTACCAATTTATGGAAATCATTTAAATCGTTCCTGTGAGGAATTCAGTGTAGATTTCAAGAAATTAATTTATTTTAACTAGATATACTTAATTTTAGCCCACTTAGTAAAACAGAAAATGTAATTTCTTAAAAGCATTTAATTTCTGTGATATTTCTTGTCCACATGGATAAAACTGCTTTTCAAAGGAGAAAAAATAATTTATCTCCACTTACTCAACAAGGAAACTAAATCACCAGACAAAGAGGTGACCTGAGCAAGACACATACCAACAAGTCATCTACAGTGTGAATGTCTCTATTTGTGTTGGTTATTCAGGGCTTCCTTTATGTGGGAGACAACTGGCACATTTAGGGTATAATTCCTCTAATGTATTTAAGATACTTGCATTAGGAAGATAGGAATCCTGCCTCACAGGCTGTTCACTGTCCAGGAAGCTGAGGATGGCCAGCTTGGAAGTCAACAGTGTCTATATTTGATCAGATAATTCCCATCCTTAACAAGTATTTAATTCTCTGGAGTGATTTGTTGCAGTGTCTTATTTTTCCTTTGTGGATAATGAGCACTTAGCTAAGGCCCATTGAAATCTTATGTGGACAAAGGATGAAAATAAAATGTGGTAAATAGGTGTCTGCCAAATATCTCTAAGTTGGGGAATGGTCTCTCTGTCTCTCTTTGTGACCCTCCACTTTTCAAGACCCAGATACAGCTGATCATTATATGAACCTCAGGGTGTCTCTTCGCCAGGAGGTCCGTTACCAGGAGTATTAGACAGTAGCTGATTTATAGATCGTCATTTTCATGTGTAGTCATCACATAGCATTTTCATACTCTTAGGAGGTTCCTATTCCCTGCAGAAGGACCTGACCATCTTTGTTTCAGGTCTCTTCTTGAAGTTTTGGTTCAGTGTTTGGTACAAACAGGGAGGAATAGAGGGGGTGATAGAGACCAACTAAAGTGATCAGCTGCATTCTTCATTTGTGGCACACCCACAGCTGTGTGTGCACAATCTATGTATATGTCTCAATTTCCTGCCTAATTGTCTAATAAAGAGTGTTCAAAAGAAGAAGTAAAAATAAGCAGAAGCTGCCAGATTAGTGAGCACTGTGGCTACCTTGGAACCAAGGTGAATGCTGACACGTGCATCAGTGGTTAATTGGTCACTGTAGTAATGCAGGGTAATAATCAATGCTGCAGGAATTTTCCTTTTCTGAAAAAGAAAAGCAATATAAATAGGAAAGATTAATTATACTTCTGTTGCTACATAGGTCTTAATTGCAGAATAAATATTATTTCAGAATAAAAATTATTTTATTACAGCTTGGACTGAGTGCACTGGAATAACATTAATTTATCTGTAGATATGTATTTTTTTTCCTGCTTTGTAGCCACAGCAGTTAATTTCCCCATGTGGATGAATGCTGAAATGGGTTGGCTTTCAAGCCCAAATGCAGCTGTAGGTGAGATGTGATACAGTGTGAAAATTGATCTGAATGTCACATCTTGCAATAGAGAGGACACAGGTACCTGTTAGTACCTGTAACGTCCTACTCCTCAGCCTCAGGCATGATGGAGTAATCACTTTGAAAATTATCCAGAGTAGAGGGCCATCTCAAACAATTTGCTGAAGATCAGTTCCTGTGTAGGTGTTCCTGCTAAGCAAGTACCTCATTTAAGCTTCATGCTGATTAAGGAGGTCTTTCTATATACAAGAAATGGTTGTTCATTTTTTTCCTACTAGATTTAACAGATATATTGTCTCTGGGGAAGGACTTTATTATTATCAGTTTCATTTATTAGCAAGTAATAAAGTTGCATTTATTACCAAGTAACCAAGGAGAGAGCCCTGGTATCTTAGGCACTATAGACGCAGAAAATGAGCAGCTCTTACCCTAAAAGCATGCGGTTTGTGTGAGACATTTCTGGGGAATAGGTCAGAATTCCACATTTTAGGCTTGATACAAGCATTAAGACAGTCTTATGTGCACAGAGCAGGGCAGTGCGCTTTTGTAATATCTTCTGGGACATTTTACAGTGGTTCTGCTTGTTCATCTGGGACTTGGCTAAAAGCAAAGCAATGGAGCAGGTGTGAAGTGAAGCCTGGGGGCAGAAGATGAGAGGCAGACGTAGAGCTTGAGGACGTAGCATATTAGTGCACAGTGGAGGAAGTCCAGGCAGCACTGCAAGTGTTTCTGTGAACAGTTAATGGCTCCTCATGTATTTGCTTCCAGAATTGTTTCTGTTTCTGGGGTGTCTGGAAGACTCTCTGCAGCTTTTCTGGGAGCTCTGTGCTGGAGAGGAGATGCCAGGAGGACTGCACAGTGGATAAAACATCCTCTGCTTAGTTTTGGGATTAGGAAGAGAGGTTGTTTTCACTGGACATCACATTACTGTCTCTATCTTTCTGTGATCTACCTCCCCTTCTGATAATAATAGGAAAAGTTCCAGTAGCATTGCTGCTGGCTCACTGGTAAAACAGGGTTTTGCTTCTTGTTTACTACAGTACTAGTTCTATCTATTTCACTAGTTGTTGCTGGGATTTTATAGAATTTAAAGATGTTGGTAATGTTGACCATGTTATTTTGACATAGTTTCCTGGGCAGCATCCTCTTTATAGGGATAGCAGACAAAAGGAAGTTGAAAAATAGACCTATAGGTGTTAAGTGAAATCAAAGCAATCACTGAGATGCCCCCATCAAAAATGACAGCATTCTTCTTTTTTTTAATTTAGACTGACATGACACCTTCTGCAGTCCTCCTGATAACACGTGCCACAAAACATGTAGCAGGATCAGAACTGATTCCAGGCTGAGGCTGCAGAGTAAGAAATTCTAAGCCTGAATCCCAGTTCTGACAGCTGTTCCCAGTGACCTGGAGGATAAATTCTGGACTCCACATTTGCTTCATTCTAGGGCAGTGTGTGATTCCCAACAGTTGCACGCTGCCCCATACCCCTGCATGGATCATAGCACTTACTGCTGTGAGCTCTAAATAATACGTTCATGTACTGCAAGGAAGGGATTTTAAGCATGACATCTAGTCACCAGCCCAGAAAATGCTGGTTGGTTAGTTCACCCCAATTTAAATCATCACTTCAGGAAAAAAACAAGACATCATCATTAACCTCTATATCCCTGTTCCCACGCAATGGCAGAGGAATAAAACTGGAGGTTATTAGACAGGTCTATAGCAGTGGTATTTATTGCCTCAGGACTTCACATCAATGCAGATAATAAAATGCGTATTGATATTGGCCCACATACAGTTGTGCATAAGAAAACTCTATTCTGGGAGAAGGGGCAGTTTCTCATTCTTTTCTATAAAATGTCAATTAAATCAGTGAGACCTTGTAGGTATGGCTGTGGTAAAAATTACAAATGCTAACAATTAAGGCATTATTTAGTACAGCTGGTATTCTCTGGCAGCTGAAATGCGAAGTATTTTCATAGCAATGACTGTCAGCACAAAGGATCAGTCTCGTTTGGTGATACTGTTTCAAAATGATGGAACCCTTAGCAATAAAGAAAACTGTAAATATCACCTTAAATCTTTGAAACGTAAGACAAACCTTAACTGGTGTGAGATTTCATTCTCCCTGCCTATTGCAACCTAGGGAACAAGTTGATAATGCAACTACTTACGTGCCACCTTACTGTTAAAAGCAGCTTCTGATAGGCATCTAGCAGAAGCCTATTTTATTCTCTGGAGTATACAGTGCAGGAGAGAAGTTCACTATTACTCTGTACAGATGCTTTTCTGAAGTATGTTGGTCTGGGGCTGGATTTCAGCACTTTTCTATGAGAAGGAATATCTGAAAAAAAAATCAGTGGTCACATCGTCTTTTTAATGAAATGGATCTCTCAGCAATAAACCTCTTTGCTATTATGAAGGGTATCCTTTAGAAGAGTATATTGAGAAAGAAGCAAATATTTGATTAACACAGTCTTACACCACTATGCTAAAATGTCTTATTAAACTATATCATTTCTTTATGATTCAGGCAAATTCAGGGACAATATACATGTAAATTTGTTAATTATGGAAGTTTGTGATTTGGATACATATTAGGTAGTAATTGCAAGGGACTGTAACTGATGTCCATCCCTTACTGGATGCGGGGGGAAACCTCGCAACCAAAGATGAGGAAAAGGCTGAGATACTTAATGCCTTCTTTGCCTCTGTCTTTAATAGTCAGACCAGCTACCCCCAGGGTGCTCGTCTTCTTGGGCTGGAAGATAAGGCCGGAGAACAGAACAATTCCCCTGTAATCCAGGAGGAAGTAGTTAATGATTTGCTTAGACAACTGGACATACATAAGTCTATGGGGCCGGATGGGATTCACCCAA
>VXBJ01006076.1:32216-78367 GCA_013400055.1 Nycticryphes semicollaris
AATATGTAGATTACTTTTACATCTATAGTATACTCTGAGAGCATGCTTAAATAAAGTCTGCACTGAAGAGGCTGCACAAAGACCAATGCTTCATTTTTATTGGTAATTTTTAAAATTAATACTTACTGGCCAAAATATGATTGTCTAACACAATTGTGCCAATGAAAAAGCAGTTGTGACTTTTGACTCCATGAATTTTCTTAGGTGAGCTGAGCTGGGGAAACGAGCTATCTCCTTACCCCCAAATTAGAACTTTTATAAAGAACTATTCATTTTTCTGCTTCCTGATGTAAGCAGATCATCAGCTATAGCCAACAGGGTAAAATTGTGCAAAGGTTCCTGTAAGAGAATGCAATGCTCATTAGCACACAGACACACTGGTCTGGCACGCCTAGGGTACAACAACAAAAATATTCTGAGTTTGTAGAAGTCAACAGTTCCACAGAGTTGTCCTGTACCTTTGAGTTACAATTAGGTCCGTAATCAAGAGTTGAAACTTTACTGGTGGATAATAATCCACATTCTGGTAATGGCTGACCCCTGTAAAGAGTCAGCATGAGTTGCATTGATTAACAAGGTAAGAGACTGCAGCTTGATAGGAACTTATTAGTGTAAAACAATAGACTTATTGTAAATTGCACAGACTAACAAATGAGACAGCAGGAATAAATTGATGCTTGGGTATTTTGAGATCTCTTGATGGAAACACCTCTATAGACGAACCATAAGCTACACATTTTGACTTTTAACTTCCTCTAAGGGAAAGCAAAAGAGGCTGGTGTGGCAGAGAAAAAGGAAAGGATGCTCAAGAAATGGTTGTCCATTGTACACTCTGGTACTTAAATTGTTAGTCTACATAAATGACCTATGGTAAAGATCAGGAGTGGTGACACAAGACATAAATAATGTCCTTGGTAAACAGCTGGCCTCCTAGAAGGAGATAAAAAAATCAATAAACTATAGCCAGTAAAATCATATATGTGTTTAGTTTATGAAAAGTATATCCAGAACCTCTCTTGAGTAAGGTCTGAGAAGCTCCACGCTAGGCTTTAGGGTTCCACTGTTTTCAGAGGGATGCAACGAATCTGCTACTCTGTATTGTAACTACTATCCAAAAACTGCCAGGAAGTTTGGAGTGGACTTAAAGCTGTGAGGTTACTTCCTGGAACCCTGTATATCACTCAGCTTTTCCAGGTAGGACTGGGATGACAAACCTGTGTAGATTAAATTGCTGAGGGGACAAGACCATGATGCTTTGATGATCTGTTGCAGAGAGAGTTCTTTGGTGTGTGCTAGGAACCTCATATTTGTAATTATTTTTAGAAAGAAAGAAAAGAAAGAAAGAGCTTTTTGATGGAGTGTTCACAGGTTTCATTTCTTACTTTCATTGTAAAGGAAATATCTGAGGCAAGAAATAATTAAATATTGATTATGGAAAAAATATACACATAACCCAACTTTGTACTGTTTTGTAATTGAGACAAACCAATTCCAGGAAGGAAAAATGTATTATAAGAGCAAAACAAAATCACCAATTATAAATGAAAGCAAATAAGAGTAAAAAATGTCACAGAAAAATCCCCAGCAAAGCAAAACGTTTGCATCCATGATACGAATTTCCTGCTGACTTTAGGGAAAGATGGTTGGGAGCAAAGGTGCCGTTTGACAAAAGATGTTACTTAAACTGTCAAGACAATTCTGATGAGCCTGTCGACAATGTGTGGACACCTAATCTCACATGTGATGCCAAGGCCATAAATTTGAGCTAATTTATTCGTGGAGAATTAATCTGCCAGTGTCAAATATGTATGCTGAGAGCTCGTTTACTGATACATGGCCTTAGTACAAAACACAGAAATCTACTCAGTGAAAATACTTTTAAGAACTTTTGGCAGTAAATGCCTACATTCAGTCATAAACATAAAAGTATCCCCTTGGTCCTGGTGTGAATGCTTACTGTTACTTTGCAAGAGATGCAGAACCCAGCTTCAGTGGGGGTGGCCATTCTTGATGCTTACCATGTCCTACGTAAATCTGTTCCTTGTAACTCCATGGTCCTCTGTACAATAAGCTGTCACAGGCACGCGGTGCAACATGAAGGCTGAAGGACTTTGACACTGTGTGTGGTGTTATACACTGGATTGTGTTTTGGACAGGATGAAATTGTTCATGTGAACAACGTGCAAGCTGCAATGGGGTAGGTTTAAGCTGAACATTGGGAAAGAATTTTTCACAGAAAGAGTGGTCAGACATTGGAATTGGCTGCGCAGGGAGGTGGTTGAGTCCCCATCCCTGAATGAGTCGTTTAGATGTGATGTTGTGAGATTTGGTGTAGGGGGGGACTTCGTAGAGTAGGGCTGATGGCTGGACTCGATGATCCCAAGGGTCTCTTCCAACCTGAATGATTCTATGATTCTATGTGGATTTTCAGGTCAGCCAAAAGTTCTGCATAAATGTGCACTGAATTTGGCCAATCACTTTGAACCCCAGAAAGGGCAAAGGAAGACTTTAGAGTGTAAATGCTCTGCTTTAGCATTTTCCAAATGAAATATTTTTACTTTTCATCTCAGAACAATGCTTTGCTTTGTAGTTAGACCACACGTATTTACTTTCTGCACAGCACAAATGTTACTCGTGTTTAATGGAAACAAAAATAATGTTTTCTTGTTTATTTATTAACTTATTATTTTCTTATTTATTTATTTATTAACATCCAACATACATTTTTTACCTAAAACTTTCACCTCTGTGGTCTCTACTTCTCTCTAATCAGTCCCTAGCCAAAAAGAAAAAAAAAAAGGGGGAGGGAGGGGGGGAGAGATTCACACAATTCAGTTTTTATTCCTCTTGACCCCATCTGTTCTCTTTGAAGTCATAGAATCTTTCAGGCTGGAAGTGTGCCTGGGGATCATTGAGTCCAACCANTTTCAGGTCAGCCAAAAGTTCTGCATAAATGTGCACTGAATTTGGCCAATCACTTTGAACCCCAGAAAGGGCAAAGGAAGACTTTAGAGTGTAAATGCTCTGCTTTAGCATTTTCCAAATGAAATATTTTTACTTTTCTTCTCAGAACAATGCTTTGCTTTGTAGTTAGACCACACGTATTTACTTTCTGCACAGCACAAATGTTACTCGTGTTTAATGGAAACAAAAATAATGTTTTCTTGTTTATTTATTAACTTATTATTTTCTTATTTATTTATTTATTAACATCCAACATACATTTTTTACCTAAAACTTTCACCTCTGTGGTCTCTACTTCTCTCTAATCAGTCCCTAGCCAAAAAGAAAAAAAAAAAGGGGGAGGGAGGGGGGGAGAGATTCACACAATTCAGTTTTTATTCCTCTTGACCCCATCTGTTCTCTTTGAAGTCATAGAATCTTTCAGGCTGGAAGTGTGCCTGGGGATCATTGAGTCCAACCATCAGCCCTACTCTACAAATTCCTCCCCTACACCGTATCTCCCAACACCACATCTAAATGACTCTTAAATACATTCAGGGATGGGGACTCAACCACCTCCCTGGGCAGCCTATTCCAGTGCCTGACCACTCTTTCTGTGAAAAACTCTTTCCCAATGTTCAGCCTAAACCTACCCTCTTGCAGCTTGAAGTCATTCCCTCTCCTTCTATGACTAATCACCTGTGAGAAGAGACCAGCACCAGCCTCTCTACGATGCAAGTCAGTGAGAAACATTTCAGGGCAACAGCAAAAGAGAGTTAGATCTTTTTTGATTTTGTCTGCCTTAGCAAGGTAGAGATTACCTGTCTCAAGTTCATCAGAACTTCTGGTTCCTTTCAAAGGTGGCTGGGCTAACCTCAATTTTAGATTTAATGTTACTGTCTTAGAAGAGGAAATTGTGATAGCAACAAACCGTTGCTTTTAATAGGGTTATGAGTTCATGCTGGTGATTCCTGACACTTAAAAGACTTGTAGGTCTCAATGGGAAGGTTAAAAGGATGAGCTTCATTCAGAGGGTGTTCTTAAATCATGATGAAAACTTGTGTCCATTCAATGACTTTTACAGGTGGATGGGGGGAGAAACTTAAGATGGTGAAATGGCTAAATGTATTTCCTGAACTTCCAAAGCATTATTTTTCTTGTCGTTAATGATGTTCACATTGTTTAAGTAAAATCTCAGGGTCACTGTAAATGTTGAATGACAAACAGATACAAAGAAAATGAAACAAAATAACTTATTTTTTAGGAAGTTGTAATTTTGTTTTCTTTTAAAAAACATTTTTAGTATTGGGTCTCTCATTTCTTGACTTCAGTTGTACTTTTCTTTGTCCACATTAATTTTGTGTGTTCTTGTCTAATCTATAGTGATTTGTGATTTAACATCTTAAGAATCCATAGAGAGTATATGCCTTTTTTTTATATTTCAGGGAGATAGTCTTTAATTTGGACATCACTGCCATCACCAGTCTATCATAAAAAACACCAGAGCAATATTGCTTTAATCAGTCATGTAGCTCTGCAGAATACTGGTGCTTTTGATATGATTTACTATATAGTAAAATAATAAAGGGGCCTGATTCTGTAGTGTTCCTTCAGGCAAAGATCCTGCTGTAATTGCAATTGGCTTCAGGATCTAGCATGGGAATGCTATGGCCTGTCGTGATTTCTATTGCTTTGCAACAGCTAAATCCTTATTTTATTGCATAGCATGCAAGAATATTGCAATCCAACCTGCTTATTACTCCAAAGAAAAAGTGAAATCTGATACATGATAGATCTCTTTTAAAGTATTCTGTGTCTCTAGGGTGTGTGTAAACTAGTCTTATAATCCTAACCTTCAGTAATCGATAACTATCGGTTTCGTGCAAATTCCAATATATAACATTAGTTCATGGAAAACAGAGCAGCTTAAATCAACTTTTTATTCCCAAACCAGACAAGTAAATTCAAATTTGGGCCAAAATCATCTAGATTCTAATTCTCCCCTTCTATTTTATTAGTTTTAGCACACTTCAAGGATTAACTGTATGTGTAATAGTAACTGTTCAGATGAGTTTTATTCCAGTCCATAAACATCTTTTCCTTCCACTCCTCCAATTTTCTGTTTTGGGAGCCGAGGTAAAGACTTTTTGGATTCCCCTCCCCATGTGCATCCCCTATGTAATATTGATTTGTTGTCCCATTTAAATACAGAGTTCAATATTCAGGTGTATAAGTGTGACATAAATAAAATGGTGTACTCTGCTGAGCCAAAGGGGCTATTTTCCTGGGAGCTGCTGTAATTTATGGTAGACTTGCCACTAGCATAAATATCATTGGTCCATTATCACAACCAAACGGTAAACCGTTCAGGCTCGTGGAAGTTTTGTGGTCTGGAAGAACAGAGAGAAGAAATAGAAGAGTGGAGAGCTGTTGGCGTCACATGTAGGGATGTGAGTTTGAGGCAGTGACTGGAAGAACCCTGCCTCATATGCCTGGGGAAAGTTTCTTGGAACTGGGAAATGTTGATTTTTATTTTGGTGATTGATTGGACCCAGAGGAGGCTGATGAGAAGAACCCAGGGCAGAGGGTCAAGATCCAATGAGGCCTTCAGCTGGAGAAGGGGCCTGGAGCAGGGTGAGCCTTGACCTCACTGGGAAAGGGCATTTTCCTTCCCTCTCCCACTGGCTTTGCCACAATGTCAGTGCTGATTTCAGCTGAGTGAGAAAGTGACTGTCACCTCCTCCTCCCTGACATCCACTCCTCTCAGAAAGCTAGAAGGCATCCCTGCCCTCACACCCCAGCCATGAGCATCCTAGGGCAGTGCATGCAGAACCTCCCGACAGTTTGCCTACCCAGTAGAAAAATCTCCCAAGGCTTTGTTGGAGGGAGAAGGTTTTCTGGCTCCATCTCAGTGCCCAAGGCAGCCAGGGCTGCTGGACTCAGCTGGGAGGAGGCACCTCAGAGAAGGTGAGGGGGGAAGACGATGAGTTACGCCAACTGGAGCTACTTTTAGATACAGCCTCTGTCAAACCGAGGGATAAATTAATCTCCATGATGCAGTTTCACTGTTTCAGCGACCCACAAATTTCTATGGAAATTGTATTTCTTAGCTCCCTCTGCCCAGCCTCTTGGTTCTCCTCAGGCGGGAAAGCAGTCAGTGGAAAATCATGGCAGGGGCTTGGCAGGGCTTCACATCGCTGCCCATTAAAAGCAGCATGGGGAGAGGTGGAGGGAGTGAAAAGAGGATGGGAAAGCCCTCCCAAGGAGGGCAAGTCCCTTTCAGTGTCTGGTGGAGCTGCCCTATGTCCACCCCTGCTGAGCACTGAGGAGAGAGGCCGATGACTGTCATGGCTGATGCCTGGCAGGGAGCGGGTGCTGGGATGAGGCACCCCAGCGTCCCTCACCTCACCCGACTGGTAGCGAGTGGTGCTGTGCCTGTCTCTGAGGGGAAAAAAAAAAAAAAAAGGCTTAAATGTTGGCCAGTTTTCTCCTCTAAACCTGGGGGAGGCAGTTTTGTTCCCCAATAGTGATCTGGAGCTGTGCAGAGGGCCAAATCCTATGATGTTACTCCAACTGGTGATTTATTTGCTTGATGGATCCTCCTCTTGAAATCCTTCCCCCTTTGCCCTTCCAGTACTGTTGCCAGATTTTGGCTTAGTGCGTTGCTATTACTATATGTGCATGATTTTTTTATTATCAAAGGAAGAACTATTACGCAGCATCCCTCATATTTCTTGCTCTTCTGTGAGAGATGTGAAGACCACTGAACCAAAAGTTAGTCCTAAGATTTAATTCATCACCTGCACATCTATAAGATTGATCACCTGAATGCCCTTAAGAAAAAGGCAAATCGTTTTTGAGAATTAAGCTGAAAGTAATGGGGGAACCATTCCCCAGGATAATGTCTCAGTAATGCTTCGCTTGGGTTAAAAAACTGTTGTTTTTCATCCCTTAAGCACTTGGTAATAATTGGGTTGATTATAATGTTTAGTTTGTTTTGTTGGTTTATTCTGTTTCCTACTGTGAGAAATATATTTGAGATGCCTTTAAACTGTTTCATTTTGTGGCTTGAAATAAAAATTAATCTTAAGGCTCTTTTTTTTTTTCTTTTTAATATAATGAAGTGTTTCAAGATGTAAGATTCACCTTGTGTTGTACACCATCTCATACAAGCTGCATGCTTCACGGAGTCAAATAACAGAGTCAGGGCTTTTAATCATAAGTAATGGCAAAAGCAGAAGCAAATTAAGAGCTGCAGGCAAGAGCAGAATAACATGTCCTGGTGAGATTTGAGAATTGATGGTTTATGTGATTATTCATACTCCAGACGCACCTGTGGGCTTAGCTCATGGAAGGTGGGCTGGGTGTGGTAGACACATGTAGCACAGAACATTCCTGATGGACAACAAGAGGCAAAAGGTGAATGAAACACACAGATGGAGCAGAGGATGATGCAATAGAGATGTGCCCAGTTAAGTTTTTAGGAGAGCAGCTGTGGGCATAATAAAGCTCTGCGGATGTTATGGACATTTGGCAGCAGTGGGAGTGGAAGAGGTCCAGTCACGGTTCCTTGGGGGAGTTTGATTAGTGTGTAGAAGCACAAAGAGGTAATAATTATTACAGAGTAGTTCCAGGGCACAAGAAGTGCAAAGGAAAAGGTTTTTATACTTGCAGTTTGCAGGTGATATGAAGAGATGGCAAGTAATTTCATTGTAGGAAAGAAAAACTCATTGTGGATGTGATGTCATACTTGGGGTTGTATTTTTTTAAAAAATAAATAAAGGGTTTACTAATATTGTAGAAAATGCCAGCTCTTGCCTGAGAACTGAGCACACAGTTATGAAGCCCCGAGAAGAGATTTGCCAGCTGAACCTTGCTGATATTTTCAGATTTCTGGAAAATCAATGCATGCAAAATGAACTGATATAATTTGAAATACTAAGAATTGATATTAATATTTAATAATGTACATGTCTATCAAAATATGGTAATTCCGTGCAATTGGATCATTATAGCATTTAATGTGTTTGGCTGATCACTTAACTCATCATCATTTCCAGCCTCCCTCTCCAAAGCTTTGTGCTTGAGGCAGTCATTAATATCCTGGGCAAGGAAGAATAACCCTCTGCCATGACAGAATTGTGATTTACTCTCACTTTGCATGAGTGGAAATCATTTCACATGCTGGGAAGTAACCTGAGAGGACTGGGGAGTCCTGAAAGTGAAACAGCCATAGGTTAAGGGAATATTTTTACCCTAATGTGACAGTTTTGTTTGATTTTCAGTCCCCAGATTAACAGACTGTAATTTCCACTGCTCCTTTAAAGTTTTCCTGCTGCTACCTGTGCACCACCCTGCAAGTCCCACTCAGTGTCTCTGAAATTTTTGTGTCTTGAATGACAGCATGCAAGACAGATGCTTGCCTGTTAGTTACACATTTTTGCATATGGCTGTTAATAACAAACCATTTTGATGACCGACACCCTGTGTTTTGATGAACACTGATTAGTCATTACCTGTTATTATTAATGTTGTAGAAGGCTGTTGTTGGCTGACACTGTAGTCATCCTTAAGCTTGAGTTCTGCCTCTTTGATGTAAAGCAAGGAGAAGGCTCTCTTCTCTTGCCCTGATCACCACTTTTCATCTGTTTCTCTGCATTTACTCCATAGTTACCTTCTCCATTTCTCTCCCTCTACCTCACACCCCTGAGTCTGCAGTTGTCTAGTACAAGTTGTTTTCTATTGCAGTTTAGCTTGTATCCTTCGTGTGGCTATTTTGGAGCTGGAAGTAGCCCAAAACAGTCTGTTTGCAATGGCTTTAGGTTCTTGGCTTCTTTGCTTCAATTGAATGCCTTGCTGGTTTGGACTTCTTTTAGCTGTTTTCTTGGCTGGATGATAAGTTTTCTGCTAGGCTGCAGTTGTCTGGTGTGAAGAGATCAAGCAGAATCCTGACCCCCTGTCCTCTGGAAGGAGATAATTGAAGTGTTTCAGTGTTCTTGAAGCAGGGAGTCCATATTTTCTCTCTCGCCTCTGCTATTTAGTCTCTTGGTTTTCTCTACTGCTGCTTCTGCTTTCCTTCATGGATAAACAGGGAAGAACTGGCACCACAGCACTTCGGTGTTTCGCCATGGTTATGGTTGTGTTTACTTTAGTCCCTTGGCTGAACCCAGCACAAGAGATGGCAAACTTTCCTTTTGCTTCGAAAGACCATGCTTGAACTTCTCCAGAACTTCTAGATTATAGATACCAGAGCAGTAATCTGTGATCGTACACTTCCCCATTAAGTCCTGTAGAAGGTGGATTGAAGTCAAAGACAGTGTTCATATGTGATCTTTTTTTGGCTGATGATCATCAGCTCTGTTGTCATTTCAGTGGGTGCAGAAATGCTTTTGATTTCCATGGTCTTTTTCAATGACTCCCGTGAACTATTCATTTCACTAGCCTCCTGGGCTATATGGGATGATTGTTTTACCTCAAAATATGTTTTTTTGATTGCAATACAATGCAGCAGAAAGCCTCTGGTGTGTGTTTTTTCTTCCGTGTCCCACTAAGATTTCTTGATGTTGTACTGCAATTAAATCCATAGCTTTTGCTTCCCAGCAGTGGCTGGTTCTCCTGTATGTCAGATACTGTATGCAGTACATGCTCTTGTTTTTGTGGATCTCGTATCGACATCCTGCATTTGCCCATTGGCTTCAGCATAGCTTTATTGTCTGTCATCAGCACTCTTGCTCACAAGTATTACGGACTGCTGTTACGGCCTTGTCAGTGTTGTAGGGGTAGCATTGCAGCTGGCTAATCAATCCTGCAGGAACAGAATTGGTCATTGACCTAATAGCGTAGCTGCCAACGTGGTGATTGAATTGTTGGCAGTTTTTCCTATAGTGTGTATACGTTGATAGCCCTTGGTTTTGCTGAAGTCACATTGTGTAGCTCTGTGTAATTGGAAATCTCTGCATCTTCAATCACTGCATGCATTGCCCACTTCTCGGAATGGCTGTGGCTTTTAAAATGAAAAGGTAGTGATTTTCAGCACATTTGATATGCCAAAGGGTTGCTGGTCTGTCTATCGCCTGCTCCACCCCCCACCCCCTCCATGTATTCCCTTCCCAAATACCTGTGTGTCGGGTCTGTGTCTTGTTTTCTTTTTACCTTGGGCTTCCATACTTGTTCTGACTGTTACTGTTTTAACCTTTTCCCTGTCAGATCACTTACCTTTGCTGTTGGCAACCATTTCTCTAAGGACAAGTGCAATTCAAGCCTCTCTCCTACATGATAGAATAAAATGTCCCAAACCTTTCTCTGATTAGCAATCTCTGATGCCTACAGAGTTACATGCTGATTGGGGAAAGGTTCTACTTACTACAAGACATGACCTCTCAGCACTGTGTTGATCAGTAATGCTTGGTCAGCAACAACCAACCACTCTGTTCCATTTCTTGGTTCTAGCTCTATGAAGAAAGGTATTTCTCTCCAGGCTTTTATTTTTTCCTTCTTTTTTTTCCCTTGGATGTCAGTACTTACTAAACACTGTCATTAGCTCTTACTGGGTTTGAGGTAGTATTCCTGGCAAATCTGTCTCATAGATTTTAATTTTTTCTTCAATTACATTGTAAAATTTATCTTTTTTTTATTCCTGATAGTTATCTGTTAATGCAAATTGTTCTTTCATTTTCTGTCTCCATGTCTGAGCAAAGATTTTGTGTAGAAACTGCTTTCCTTTAGTTGCCAACCAGAAACCTGAATCCCCATCTATGCCTAAGTTTCTAGAAAATGGTCTTTTGTCCTGTTACTTTCACTCTGGTCTTTGTTATGTTTCCATTTTTTTTCTTGTATCAATTGCTAGGTCATAAAATTTGCCATTTCTACATCTGAACTTGCCTTTTGTTCAGGTAGATCCTTGCAAAGATCCTGACAGAAAGACGTGAAAATATATTGGTTGTCTTATATCTTCACCCAACTCTTTTCAAGGTCTGTTATATTCTCTCCTGCTTTCATGGTGTTTGGCCAAACAAATGAATCAGCAATATATGAGGCAATGGAAAACTTTATCTAATTTCTGGAGTGAAAACAAATTTGTTAAGATTATTATCCACCACTACATGTCTGTGTTTTCTGGGTATTCATCTTTCTAGTCTTCTGCTATGGGCAAAATCTCACACATTTTCATGTCTTTATTGTTTTCTTTTCACACATGGCTTGAGTAATAATCCTGTAGTAATCTGTATCTCTGGTTCTCCTCAATCCTCATCAGATTTATTGTTTTCCACAGACTATAGGTAAAGTGTGATATAGATATGTTTATTGTAGGGCATGAGAGCTTAATCCAAAACCAGGATTCAGATGATTAAAGCCGTCAAGAATTTAGGCATGTAAATTTAGGATTACAGACCTGGGAACCTTGGCTCTGCTACAGCCTAAAACTAGGATACCTATATGACCTTAATGTCTCACTTTTTAATCTTAATCTGCCAAGTGCCTGGACAGCCTCTTTTTTTTTGCGCTAAGGTTTGTCTCTTTTTTCCAAAATGGAACAGCTTCCTGCCCGTACCATGTCAGGAGGGACAGTGTCCAGGTCCCAGCAAGGCTGTTCTAGTAAATGCTGCCACTGTGTATTTACCAAGCATTCATCAAATGTTACAAAAAAAAACCCCAAAAAAACCCTCTTACAGCTGCTGCTTCAGATAGAATGATGGAGACGTATAGAGGATGGATAACTTATCTTTTCTTCTATGGTTAGAGTTCTCACTTTTATAAAGCACAAGACCCTTCCTCTACTTGAGCGGGCTTGAGCCTGTATGGCCCTTCCCAGATGTAGAAGGGTTTTCCCTTTATCCTTTAAAATGCATGCAATTTGAGATTCATGGGACAATGACATGGCAAGACCCACGGGCCAGCTGATTAAAGTGCTTATCTTTGAATGAGGGAGTCTTGGGTTCTCAAGTCTTGCGTCTAGGTCTGTTTATGTGTTTTGAATTAAACAGTTATTGGTTATAGCTCTGAGTCCTTCAAACTGATATTGGATGGCTTGTTTAATTGTATTTTTAAATAGCATACCTGTCCCAAAGAGCCAGGAGATAAACTGTGTCTGTCAGATCAAAAACTAAATAAATGTAAATATCCCTTAGGTCAGGGAAACTCTCAGTTTACTTTGCTATTTTTGCAGTAATAAAACCACTTGGAAAAAGCAGCATCTCAACTTCAAGAGGAGTTTTATACAGGAGAAAAATGAATACAGGAGAAATGCGTGCAAAAGCAATTTACTGCTTTCAGTGGCTCTCTGAAATCCCCCTTTGTTCAACCTTTATCCACAACATACATTTAAAAAGCATTCTCTCCACACCTGCTCTAACTGAGAGTCCTTAATCAGGTCATTTGTCACTTTAGTTTGTTGCAAATTGGAGAGAAATCACAAATCCAGCATTTTATAAACACAGCAAATAACCTCTGGTGAGGTGCTTTGATTTGTCTATACTGCCACTGATCTCTGTGACCTTGGGCAAATCCTGGAGGCTTTGCGTGTAAGCTAGAAACTGAAGCAGATGATACATCTGGCCTAGTAACAGACCTTCTCCCTCTTTGTGCTCTTTAGAAACCCTGAGAAGTTCTCATATAGCTGCACCAAACTTACGTCTGGCCATACCTCTGCATACTACTGTTAACGCTTCTCTCTCTGGGATCCTGAAATACGCTGAATACCTTTTGTAGCCATTGGCATAGGCATTAGTTGGTGATCAGTGGGGCTTCCTCCAGAAGTATATATGGGAGTTGGCATGTAACCAGACTTAGGAAGGACCCTCACAAGACCAGCTGTGTTTAGACTCTGTACTTTGCAAATAGCAGCTCAGGTTGACGTTAGAGTACAGATGTGCTTCTTCCCCTATGCTTAGACAGCAATCCCTTGTCCTTAAGACAAAGAACAAACATCCATTGTTAGCAAGAATTGAAAAACACTCGAGTGCCACTCTTGTTTGTCTGTTTTTCATATACGTGCTGGTACAAGCACTAGCAACAAGGGGAAATGTAAAGGAAAGGTCAGAGCATAATACTGATGAACTGGATGCTCCATCGCTGCATGTGCGCTACCCCGGTCAGTTTGAGCAGACTGACTTGGATTGCCTTCCAGCAGACCTCTGCTTTAATTAAATTTATTAGGAAGTTAAAGAAGTTCTATGTTCTTACTGACATTTTATATTAATATCTTGCAAAAACACTAGACTAAGCTACTTTTGTGGTTTATGCTTAGATTTACAGATTCTGGATTGAGAAGTAATTAATATTTCTTTCAATGCAAGTATATTTTCTGTTTATGCTATGGTCTTATTATTACCTTATGTTCCTCTCCTATCTTTGTTATATTTAGCTATTTTACTCTGATGTTAAAACTGTTATGTCTTAACATGATGTTAAAACTGGTAATGCCTTTGCATTACCAGTTTTTATGTTTTTGAGAGTTATGTCAGCGTTGCTGAGCATTTTGTGGTGAACTTTTTCCCATCTTGCAGTCACATGTTTATTGGAAAATATAATGTTCAATTAAAGTATTTTAAAGTCAGGCTTTGTCCATGATGCTTGTGGAGGAACTTGCAAATAGATAACATAGTCATTTGAAAATCAAATGGCAAATAAAAGCACTATAAGTAAACACTTTTTAGACTGCATTATTTTCAGTCTTAGTTGCAGTATTTGAGGAAGTATTTGGTAATGAGACACTGGGACAGGAACATGTTGCCCGAAGAAGTTGTGGATGCTCTGTCTCTAGAAGTATTCAAGGCCGGGCTAGATGGGGCTTTGAGCAATCTGCTCTAGTGGGAGGTGTCCCTGCCCATGGCAGGGGGATTGGAATTCCATGATCTTTAAGGTCCCTGCCACCTCTAACCATTCTATGATTCTAAGTATAGCCCTGGAGTTAAGGCATACCTGTTCAAAACTCATAGTGCTGACTTTTTGGTGTATGTTTTTATCATGTATTCAGTGATGCCTCTGGATCCTTCTTGGAAATAAAATGACTTGGAAATAAAAGGACAGAGTAAAGTATAAAGACCATACAGTGTTGCACGCACAGAGGGAAGAAAACAATCTGTTTTATATGTTTTTTAAAATTTTTCTCCAGTATGAAAATCCCCATATGAAAATCACACTTTATAGAAACATAACAAATCTTCAGTAGAGTTCTAAAACTTAACTGAAGCAGGTGCTACCAAAAAGATAATAGATCTTCAAGTATCTTCTCATTAATTCTACATTATTATGTATGTACTAGACGTATGGCACACTATCAGCAGAATTTTAAAAACTAGAGTTATGCCGAAAGTGATAGTTTATGTAAATTTTCCCTTATTTACAAAGAAACGTTCACCAGCCATTAAAAGATACTAATTCAGGTTGAGGGGTAGCTATTAGCCCCATTCACAAACCAGACCTGGGTCTTTGTCTGATGCTGTGCAAACACTGCATGAAGTCCTAATCTAGATGCTAAGAATAAAAGTATGTGCAGTGATTTCCTTCTCTGCTACGATAACCACATGTAGAGGAAAATCCATACAGTGAATAGGTTCTTTTGTCCAGGAATAAGCCTTGATGAAGATGCTGTTGAGGGATATACTTGTGTGTCAGGGGCGTCTTTAAGGGGTGTGTTTTGTCTCCTGTGTCTCCCTGCTTGTCAGTTTTTAATTGATGTTTGACTTGAGCTGCAACTGAGAATGTATTTTAAGGACTTTAATTTTAGAAGCTACCAATGTGATAAGGAATAGTATTTCAGAAGTACTTCATAATGGTGGAGTACCTGGCTCTGCTCGTTTTAGTGAGACGTGGTGTTTGTTCCAGTATCAGGCTGAATATAGGACTAAGGATCAGTTGCAGTTTTAGTTAACTGCCAAGGCCCAAATAGTGCAGAAGTTGCATTTTATGTCACTTTAGATATCAAATATATTCTATCCAGTTTCAAAGCATGTTGCAGAAGTGAACAGAAGTGGTCTAAGACAAGTCTCATGTGTGTCTTGGTAATGGAAAAGTTCTGTTGGGCCTGCCATACCTGTCTTGCACCAGTGCATTCTTCTATGTACCGACAAGAAGCAATATGAGTTTTCAGTTGCAGAAGTCATCATTCTTATGAAGTTTGCATGTGCAAAAAGTGAACGGTATTTTTGCCTCATTGGAAAGTCAGACTCTTCAGATTTTTTGCAGGTGGTACCTTCACCTGAAACAGTTGCTTTGTGTCTGTACTCTTACATTTTTAGACCCTCAGCATTTTTAGACCCCTTAGAAAACTAACCAAGAGCTCAGCCATTTGAAAGTCTCTGAAATGGTAAGGTGGATGTAATTTCTGCCTTTTCTTTTTCGATTTGTATTTCTGAGCTTCTGATAGAATTGCTGGATTTCCCAAAATTGCTGAAACACTGCGAACAAAGCGATTTTTGCTATTCTGTGCTGTGTGGTGGTTCAGACTTCTTCTTGTCTTCTACTGTTGCCATTGAAGCTTTTCAAACTATATTAAAGATGGAGGGCAGTACAGATGTGTGGGAACAGACAGGCCTATCTGTGTTCCCTGGAGAAGACAGAAGCTGTGGCTTCAAAATAATTTGTACTCATCTGTAGGCTACCAGATCACCCAGCAAGATGAACTGGATCTAATTTGGATTTTGGCATGCACCCATATTTCTGTCATCTTCCCTAGCAGGCATGCTGGTTTTCAAGGCTGCCAGGGAAGACAAAACAATGCCTGATATCCCAAAAAATCTGCTGATACAACCTCAACTTGTCTGTACGTCTGTAATAAATGCAGAATTCCAGCAAAATGAGTTTCCACTGGGGAATGTTTTGTGTCATATAGCTAGAAGATTTTTGGTCTGGTTCTGTGAGCCTTACAGCCAGGTTTGCTGTATTTACTGAGCTGTGGTCTGAGCAAACAAATGTGAGGTTTAGAAACTCTTCACTTCTTGGCTCTGCTTGTAAATAGTTAGAGGTCAAGGACACACGCAGTTGTTTTTGCAACAAGAATTTTAATAAAATAAGGTCTCTTAAAAACTTGCATGAAAATTTATTTACATTAATAAATCTACTTTATACTGTTTGTAAAATAAGTTACATATAAGATATCTATAGCTTGATACAGATGCAAATGGGAAGAGGACCACTGAAAACAGTGCACTCCTGCTGTTCAGGGTGTCTGTGTTGTCTTCACACTTTAGAAGTTGATGTTGATAAAATTTCACGTACTATTTTTTCTAAGAGATTGACCAGAGAGAGTGTAAAGAACTTTTACCGAGGGTAAACAGTTATCTTCTTATGGCTTTGGGATCTACTCAGTGTTTGACTTTCACAAAGCATTTTTCCTGATTGTAATGGTTTAGGTCAGGCCTCTTGTTAACCCTCTCTCTTTTTTTTTTTTTTTTTTTGTTTTGTATTATTTTAATAGAACCAAGAATGATGGTAGTAGCCTTGGTTGACACTGCTTGTCAAAGTAGCAGAGATTAATATATGCTAAGAAATATGCCCCTCTTGGTCCTGACAACTTGAGTAGGCTTTTGAAACTGAGTACTTGAGTTGGTAGTAAACCCTGTCTTAATTCTGCCAGTCTGTACTTGAATAATGGATCCATGTAGCAGACATCTGATTGTAGAGAATCTACTTTATCACTAGACAAGATTTAATGATAAAAAAATAAAACATATGTGCACTAAACAGATAAAGAAGCAAGAGATACAATACTAAAACAAGTCCTTAACATTATGCTTAGCAATAGGGATTTTATCTCTTCTAAGTCATCTAATTAGCTACTACAGCCCATCATATCTGATGTGTCTTGGAGACTTAGACTTCTTAAAGCAACATCTCCTCATTTCCTTTCATTTTTTTTTTCTTTTTTCTTCTTTTCTTTTTTTCTTTTTTCTTCTTTTCTTTTTTTCTTTTTTCTTCTTTTCTTTTTTTCTTTTTTCTTCTTTTCTTTTTTTCTTTTTTCTTCTTTTCTTTTTTTCTTTTTTCTTCTTTTCTTTTTTTCTTTTTTCTTCTTTTCTTTTTTTCTTTTTTCTTCTTTTCTTTTTTTCTTTTTTCTTCTTTTCTTTTTTTCTTTTTTCTTCTTTTCTTTTTTTCTTTTTTCTTCTTTTCTTTTTTTCTTTTTTCTTTTTTTTTCTCTTTTCTCTCTTTTCTTTTTTTTTAATTTAAAAAGCAACCTGCTTTCTTTTTAATGTAAAATAGAGTGATCTAACCTCTGTCAGTCATCCCTTTACAAGACCTCATTTCTTTGTTACTGGCAATTTGGCACTGAGACATCACCGATACTTTGACAGAATTAAATAATGGTTTTCCCTGTCCTTTCTAAGGTTTCTTAATTAATACTTTTACGGCATATCTGCATTGGATTATATTCCAGTCTTTAAGCTTTAAGTTGCCTACCCCATTTTACAGCCTTTTTAAAAGATGGTGATATGATTTTAGAAAATATATTATGAGAAAGATTAGCAGCATGCAGTAATCTTAAAACTTGTAATATGTAGCTCACGAGCTCACCAGAAAAGCTCACAGGCTTTTCTCAGGAATATACGTGTATGTATACAGGCAGATAAAACTTAGTTGTTTAGTCAGTGTGTAAGGCTAGAAAACCAAAACTGCCTATCCCTTCACCCTCTTTCACTTACACTTTTTTAGGTTTTAAGGGATTTGGAAGACTTTCCATTGCAGGAGTCTAGTGCTCTGAGACTTATTTTAGGAAACACTAGACTATTTTTTGACACAATACATGACTTCAAATGCAGTAGCTGTGCATGTATTGCCCTTTGTTGGCAGTCCAGTTGCTATTGCCTAGAAGAGGTTCAATTTTAAGGAGATTTTCTGGGTTACTCACGTCAGTTTGATACTGTTGTCTCTCTGAGACTGGGCCAAAAATCTGTGTTCTGTAGTCCATCAATGAAAAAAAAAATAAAGGAAACATAAAAATACATATCTTAAAAGAAAACCTCCATAAATTTTGGAAGCTGTACTTAGGGGTAAAAGAAGTCTCTTCATGTTTCCTCTCACCTTCATTGGTCTTTTAGTTCCAAACAGAACTAGTAAGAACTTTACAGGATATTGACTTTTCCTATATGTACAAATTTCTACCAGTCAGGATAGACTTCAAAAGAATCAGTGAAAATTCTTAGAAGTACCAAGGTGGGGCATGGAGAAGCGTTTGTGTGTCAGTTTCCCAGTCTTGTTCTTCTCTGTGGAAAAATCTCCAAGAGATCCCTCTTTGATGCTTTGGGTTAGAAAGTTGATGTCAAACAATTTTGAATGTTGTAGTTGTTTTGCAGTGCATTTTTCTCCAGTGTAAACATCAGTGAGAGTGTTAACCATGCCAACTGGGAAGTAGTCTGACTGTGAGGCATTTTCCACCCTGGTGTCCAGTGTGGTCAAGGAGCTATAGATACCAATTCAGAAATATGAGCTTAATATACACTAATCTTACTTGTTGAAAGTTACATATTTTTGGGCAAGACAATCCAGAGAATTTGGGAAATTCTTTTTTCTTCCCCTGTTTATTCAGTTAGCCAAAGGGATCCAGAGCAGCGTGGACTCTTTTGTAAACCAAGGTTAGTTTTAATGGCTCATTTTAAAGTAGAGCTTGCTGCCAGTTGTGTTGGCCCTGTGTGTGTTGGCCTTTGTCCTTCTGCAGATGAAGAGCTACTAGGACTGGGGGCTACTGCTTGTTCTAGGCTAAGAGAGGGACCCAGGTCCTGTGCCAGTGAAGTGTGCTTGAGAGTAGGTTGTCAGACTGACGAGTGGCTGATTTTTACTGCTCCTTGTGTATTGATGAGAAGGGGAAGGAGCTCCACGTTCTCTTTTTTTTTCACTGGTATATGTCTGCTCTAAGTAGGTGGCTTTTCTCTCCTGACTCTTAAAAGATGCTTTGGCCAAAAAGACGGCGCTACACATTGCCTCACCCTCATTTCACTTCCAAGCCTGATGTGATGGGTTGAATCAAATGAGGTTATCTAAACTGTTTGTCCATCCTTATACATGAATGTGTATGTTTAGGATCTCTAACAATAAAACCAAGATGAACATTAAAATAGTAGATTACTAGAATAGTAGATAGTAGACAGCTGTGATGTCTACTAATTTGTTTCCAAAGTAGACTTTCTGGTTCTTTGAAAAGCTATTGAAAAACCTACTGCAGCACAGGAGGAGGTTAAGGAAGGCTGGTTATGTTGAAACATCCTAGAGTTTTTTCCTTGGAATCATTAATAAAAGCAAATAGACGTGATGCTTTCCCAGAGTTCTGCAAATGTTACTGTTGCAGTAGATACACATAAGGACTCTTAGGAATTTATTTTAATATTTGGAGTATTGATTAACTAGTAATCAGTTTCCTAATGTTGACATCAGTTTCCACAATTATCTCTGATAACGTGCTAGTGCGGATTATGGAAAGAATCATAGATTTTGTGGCATAAAGGGGATCATTATGACAACCTAATCAGAGCCTCTATGCAACACAAGTCCACAGGGGACCTGGTAGAGCTTCTGTGCTACTTTGGCTGGCAGGCCTTTACTTGCAGAGTGTATTGTCTCTTACATAAGACTGGAATGCTTTCTTACCATTTTCTGCTCTATGCTTGTACTGGGCACCAATGTATGACAAGCTTCTGGTCCATGCTTAAAGAATGTGATGAGGAAAAAGAAATCTGGAAGGTTTATTTCATTTATTTTTTGCATGACATTTTGTCTGTTTATTTTTATTCTGGAGAGTTGTTTTGACCTTCTTCAGGAAGTCGAGAACCCTAAAGTAGATAATCAATACAGGTAAAAATCTTGAAATTTTATACAAGTCCTGATTGGATAAATGTGTAATCAAGGACATGGCGTCTGGACTAAGGTTCCTTGTTTAAGAAACTTTAAATAAGTAATTTGGAAATGGTAGAAAGAACAGTCTTGGTAAAAGGGACAAAAATAGGTGGAAACCTTGGCTTTTTTAATTGGGACACTTAAAAGAAGACATTGGGTTCTCTTAAAAGCTCTTGGTAAGAGAGAGTGCATATAATCCTTCTTGTGTGATAGTCCCTAGTTTCCTTGGGTGAGTACTGTGCTTCACATAAACTGCCTACAGTTACTGTGTCTTTCTGGGTATCTCAAAGAAAAATACTTGTCCAGAGCTGAATGAAGTGAGGCCTGCTTAGGAAGCACAGAAATTTCATAGAAGCCTAGAATGGTTTGTATTGGCAGGGACCTTTAAAGGTCATCTAGTCCAAACTGCCTTCCATGGGAAGGGACATCTTTCGCTATATCAGGTTGCTCAAAGCCCCATCCAACTTGACCTCGAACACTTCCTGTGAAACCATTGCCCTTGTCCTGTCGCTACAGACTTTAGTAAAAAGTCCTCTCCCTCTTTCTTATGAACCCCTTTTCTTTAAATATTGAAAGATCTCGTTAAGGTCTCCCTGGAATCTCCTCTTCTCCAGTACTGAGGACTCCAGAGCTGAACACAGTTCTCCAGGTGGGGAACCTTGCACTTGGCCTTGTTGAACTTCATGAGGCTTGCACAAACCCACTTCTCAAGCCTGTCAAGCCCTTCTGGATGGCATGAGAGTTACTAGACGTTATGTCAGAGCAAGATCCACTTAAAAAGCTGTTTGAATTGTAACCTTTCATCTTAAAATAGGAGCAAGTGTTACGTCTGCTGTTTGGAAAGTTTTGGGCATACCCTGATCTCTGCATTCAAGACACAACTTTATTAGTGCTCGTAAATGGTTAACATCTACCTAAAGTAGTGTTAAGGGGAAGTCTATTTCCCAGGTGTAGCTAATAGGCAATTCCAGTTTGTCAGTTGATTTCTCCCTGGCCGTGCTCTCCCAATTTCAGTTCTGTGCAGTTTTTCCCAATTTTCCATGCAGTGGAAGGTTAAAAACTTCTGAACACCAGACCTGTTTTTTACATTCTTTTCTGAATACCTTCTTGCAACTCTAACTTTGAAGAAGTTTCAAAGATGTAGTTTTGCTGTACACACAGATCCGCTTACACTGCTTAAGGCAACATACCATTCTTGCATACCCAAACAGCTTTACTCAGCTACCATTTGTCAACAGCACTTCTTTTCCTCCAGGCTATTTTGAGTAGGATATGTCATTTAAAAGCAGGTCATTCTAGCTAGGTGATTATGTGAATATCTTTAGTCATGCGTGCACTATACCTCCCCATTAATTAGGTACTTATTCCTCCAAAGTGATTAACAAACTAATTTATTGTCCTAATTACCAGAGGATTTGACCCTGACCTGGAGAATTATCATAGATTTGAGACAGGACAATGCTCCAGATTTCTTCTGTGAGTAGCTGATTAGAGATCCTGTCAGCTGTTGACTGCACAATCAGGGGAACAGTTCTCTCTTGAAATGGCTTTCCATCAATGGTGCACTATGTGAGGAACAGCAGGAGCTCTTTTATGGGGAGGAAGGCAAAGCATTTCCTATGGATTGCTTATCTTGATTGATGATCCACAGAAGTGTTCACAGCGTCCTCAGTTAACCCTAGCTCTGGAGCTGAGATTGGTTTCCAAATGCTGGGTTTTCTGGGCTGACGTTCATTTTAGGCACTTCATTTTTACTTCTCATCTAAGGATCTTCTGCTTATATGTGTGCGGAAGTCAGAAATTATCCTTTATAAAAGTTGCCATAATGACCTCTCTCACGAGAAAGGCATGAGAAGTGTGGTTAGGCATGCAGAATTCCTTTGCTGTGACAGTAATTGAACTCTTTTCCACCTGAAAAACACTCCTGCTTTTTCTATTGATACTTGCAAGGGAGGATAATCTTGGTGACTTTCAGCATTGTGGATTTCCTCAGGTTAAATCTTCATGAAAGAGTTTAGCAACCAAAAAAGGGTCATGACATATGACTTGAGGTCTCCTGTCTCCTCTCCAGTTTGCCAGTACTAGTTATCTTCCTTGGTAAAACACTATTTTGGAAGGGGACCTAGACTAGTTGTTACTTGATTGAGAGTTAGACCCTTTACCCTTTTGATTCTTTAAGAGACAACTATGTTTGGAGAAAAACAAAATAAAAGTTATCTACTGTGACTTTCCTACAGCCTTTAGAGGCAGAGTATCTTCTTGTATATCAGGACTGTTTGCTCTTGGAGGGGGTCTAGGAAGAATAGTCTCAGCAATGCTATCTTTGGCAGTCCAGTGTTCTTGGTATTGAATAGGTGTGCCCCTATTTTGGGCAGACTTCTTCAGAGAATTCTCTGAGATATACAGAGGCATGTTCTCATTTATGAGTTTTCTGTTAAAATCTTATGACTTCCAGTTTAACAGGCTGAAGCTGGAGAAGCTTTATGACTGCAAAAATGAAATTTGTGTGTGGAAGATGCCCACTTTAGCAATGATGTGCCACTGCTGGAAATCTTTAGTATTGTAATCTTGAAGGTAATTTTAGAATACTTGGTAGAATGTAAGTTCGGTTTAACATGTAAGTTGTTAGACTTATTGTTGGGGTAATTCTTCTGTAAGCTTGTCCTCAGATTCAGCCCATGTGTAAAATATTGAAGTTCATTAAGGCTGTTGTCTAGAGATGTACCAATGTCTAAAAAACAGCCCCAGATTCTCAATATTCCTTGCTTCATGCTGCTGCATTCATGAACTCAGAAGTGCAACTCACCAGGGGATGCAGCTGCAGCAGCTAACTGGAAAACCCAGCCTTTTGAGGAAACTTGTCTGATTCTGTGAGCATTTTCTTACAATGAGATGAATATACTCAGTCAGTTCTGTTGTTTTTTAAACAGACTGCTGTATTCAGCAGCTTGCTGAAGAGCTTTTCGTGTTACCTGTGTTTAAGAACTGCTGGATTGAGTTATAGATCAATCTAGCCCCATCTGCAGCATTCTGCAGGGTTTAATCTGTCTTTTCTGTGTTCATGGGAGCAAGTGCTTTTTTAAACAAATACATTCATGCCACATCCATCAAAGGGACAATTTATAGGCACAAATGAAACCTAGAGGACAGCAGTAAATTGCAAAATAACCCTAGAACATTAAGATCTGGTAATCCCAAATCTGTTTTACTACTTTGGGCAGGAGTGATGCTTGATAAAGTGAGAATAGAATCAGAATATAATCAAATGAGAGATGTGTAGTGTAATGAAAATAATCTTAAAAATACCTGCTTGGACACATGATGGTTTGAAGGTTTTGAAAGTTTTTTTTTGTGGAATTTTATCATTTCAAATGCATCTACTTTCCACAAAATACAAATACTTTTTTTGCATCCTTGCAATCTCCCAGGACCTGAAAGCCAGACTGTGGACATTTTATCTTCTTCATCCGCAGAGAGATCAAAACAAAAAAGAAACAAAGCTCAGCAGCAGCAACAACAGCAACAATAAGAAGTACAGGGCTAAAAGTGAACATGAAAACTTAGTTCATTGTCCAGTAGCAAACCAAGATCAGCTCTGCCTTAGTCATTCTTGGGATGTGTCTGCTTAATGCTTTTGGAAACTATAATGAGGTAGGTTTCATAATCTTCCTGGGTGATACTACAGCATCCTAAGAAAGGTTTTCCCTCTCTTACTTTCTTAACTTGTACTATCTGCTCTACCCACCACAGACATGGCAATTTTTGCCACTTCCTTTATGACTGGCTGTTAATATGCCTTTTTTTACCCCTCTCAATTAAGCAGTTAGTTTTCCTTCTGTGTAAATGTTTTTCCTTGTTTTTCTCCATGCTGTCTCCAAACTGATCTACATTTTGTGTCTCAAAATGAGCACGAAACCCCAAATGCTGAGTCAAGTAAAAATCTTACTGGAAGTGTATTGAAAGCTTTTTCTCTTCTTCACTGGGGTCCCAGCATAGTATTTGCATTTCCCAAAAGCATAATGTTATTGTCTCATACTGAGTTTAAGATTTGTTTTAATACAAGGTGCTTTCCCTCAGAACTTCCATCTCCCTGGAAATTCCTCAGCCATATGTGCTTTCTTATCTTTATGGTTTGGGTTTTTTTTTCATTTCTCCAGTTTGAAATCTGTCTAAATTTTGATACCGTGGTGTTGACTAATACAATAGTGTGTTTGTCAGCTTGTTCCAAAATAAGACACACCTGTGCACTGCAATGAGCTGAAGCGATATATGTCACAGGTGATGCACACACCTTTGTAGACTTTGCAGTGGGTAGGAGGAGTACAGCTCTACTCTTGTTATGACAAAGTAGATGCTGATTGCATAATGACCGTAGATCTCTAGATCTGGTCTGTAATGTCCACATCACCTTTCCTTAGTGGTCCATTAGTGTAAACTGCAGAGTAAAACAAGCCATCTGCTCGGCTTCTGATATAGAGATATTAATTTCTTTGCAGAATTATACCCAGTTATGTTTTATAAATAATGAGATACTACAGCATTTTTCCAAACATCTATTAATATCCAGCAGATACAACTGCTAGTGATAAAAATCATTGCAGCATTACCAGTTCTTCACAGGGAGAATATTGCTGTCATTCTCAGGCTGAAAGCAAAGCAGAAGAAATGTATTTTTTCTGTAATGCTTTTACCCTTCAAAGAAATCAAGGTGAAATTAAACCCATCATAGCTGTGCTGAAAAGTAAAATTTACATGAGGAGGATACGAATGCAGTTTGTGGGCAGACTCTTGTTTTCTGCCTCTAGGAAATACAATGAAAGTACGAACCAGCTGGCTGGGTAAGGTTTGTGAGTGTTTTTGTAAGGCTGTGGGCAGGCCTGACAAGCCTCACACATAAAGTACAAGATCACACATCTAGCTTCTACCTCACACTACCAAGTCCCTTGGCTTGTGCATCTTGCATTTGAAGTGCGCATGGTTTCTCCCCTGTGCTGTGACCCTATAGGATGCGTGCTCTCCAACAGCAGCCTGGCTTCATGTCTCTTTTCTTTCATTGGGCTGTGATGCATGAGGACACATCCACATCTGACAGAAGAGAGCCTCCGCATCTGAATATCTCTGTAGATTTAATCTTGGCTTCTCTATACACTTGATTCTGAGTGTAGCAGACACTGCCAAACAGTGGTTTTTCAGTGGCCTGCCAGTGGGAGTTTAAGTAGATTGATGCTTGCCAACACGTAGAACAATTTTGGGATAGTTATTCAGACACTGTTCTTCATTGCTTTTTCCATATTAGCTTAATCCACTGTGAAAGAGGATTGAAATAGAAAACAGTGCTTTTCCTGTGAAAGAACTTGATTGTGGTATTACCCTGTTTTCTCCATCTTCTTTGTTGCAGAGGCCCACTCTGTTTTTCTCTTTTGTATTCACTGGTGAGTGACTTCACACGTAGGTAAAGTCACAGGTATTCTCTAAGAATAATTGCAGTTTTCACCACTCTCAAGCCAGTTGGCCTGTGCACCTCAGTTTCAAAAGTGAGTTAATAGTTGACAGTCAAAGGCATTTGGGCTCGCAAGTCAGATACAAAACTGATGCCATGTATCCTAAGTAGCTTGAGGTTTTGCAGACATTTAAAATGAGTATTTTTTCACATTCTTATGTGTTTTGAGTGCCTTTATTTATGGTATTTACATATATACTACAGAAGAGATTATGCATGCAGCTAAAAAAAAAAGACATACTTGGTTTATTTTGATTTTGGCGTGTTTGAAGATGATTTAATACACGTAGAGATGTCACACAGAGTGCTGGCTAGATTCAATTAGGGTTATACTCCAAGCATACCCTGTGTTTAATAGCTGTGATGTCTCCTTTGCTGTGTCCTAAAGCTGGAAGTCTCACCATGTTTCCCTAAATTCTCCCCAAGAAGACATCAGAGTATGTAGTTTTCAAAGACCACATCTGCCTTGTCCTTCTGTTCCTATACTGCCCTAATAGCCACATATAACAGTCTTTAATAAGTTTTTTTCCACGTTATTTGTATGACAGGGCAGTGTTATGGGCAGATTAGGAGACTGACAGATGCAGGACAGGATTACTTAAGGATTCATTCATGATTCCTGATGAAATATAAACATATGCAGAGTAAACACTTTACATCTGAGCTGGTTATCCCAGTTTCCTGATGAAATTTATGGGGATCTAGTAAGTGTACTTACCGAAGCTTGCCAAGAGGTCATCTCTGTATGAAACAGATGCTAAAATAGATCAAATTACTTCTAATGTAAAATGTTTATTACTTAAAAAAGGAGCCTATGTAACTAGAGCTTACCTAGAAATATTTAAATTGTATGTGGTTAAAGTTGTGAAAGAAAGCTCAGCTCATACACTGAGGGTGTAGCATGGCCAACAGCTTAGGTCATAAGAAACCAGTGAGTTAACGGTGGAGTCCATACATGGTTTCTAGTTTGACGCACTGCTGGCTTGTGATCCTTCTCTATCATTGTTGGGTTTTTCTTGTGTGACCTTGCAGACGTTAACTGAGGTATAGATTGAAAATGGGCACCTGTGGTGCATTGGAGCTGGATAGCTAGGTGTTCATCTAAATATCACAAAAGAGAAATTTTGCCATGCGGGAGCAAAGCCATGGAAGTGAGTGCATGTTTAGGCATCATATTTTACACTGGCCGATCTATCCTGCTTCCATCCTGTTTCCATAACAGAGGACAATCTAGAAGGGGAAAATTTGTGCAGCTGTATTAAAGCGCAGGAATTTGGTGCTTGCTGAATGGTTTATTGCATGCTGTTAGTGAAGGTATATGAAGAGGGAAGACTTACCATGTTGCTATCTGGAAACTCTGAGACTGATACTCAGTATTGATTTAGTCATTGTCCACAAGAACACTAAGAATTATACCTGCTGTGGTTGTTATGCTTTCATCGTAAAGCCTTTATTGAGCAGCCTTGGCCAGTAATACTAATGGATGGAGCACTATTAAGCTCACTGCTCTTGTAGGTCAAGTGAAGTCTCAAAATTTAGTAGATATTCAGTAAGTCCTTTCTTTGTCAGTGATTCTGCTCAAATTTTTCTTGGAGCATGTTGCAACACCTAAATTGTGTGAAAAATCTCATTCTTGAAATAATGGGGCTTCAAAGACTCTAGACACATGAGGAACCTGAACTGGCAGTTACTGGAAGCATTAGGAGCTCTCACATGCACTGAGACAAGATCTTAATCTCTTCTCCTGATCCTGATAATATAAAGTTAGGGACTTGAGCAGAGTTTCTAGTATTAGCACTATGTTATCAGCTACTCTATTGTAAATGTTGTTTTTCATCATACTTTTCAGAGTGTGGGAAACTCACTTGCCAGTGGTTGTAAACTGCAAAACTACTGAGCCAGATAATTGCATAACTGTGTCATCTGGCATTATTCACAAGTGTTTTTAAGAGCTTAGAATTTCCTGTGGATCTAATGAAAACTCCAGGTCAGCAGACTCTACACTAGTATAGTTACCTATGATTTCATTGGAATCAGATCTCAGCATAGCTAGATACCTAATTCATCTTGTAAACTTCATTGATTTATTTGCACATAGACGCTTTCTGCCTTTAAATGTTTTTCTCTCTGTTTTGTCAAAAGTAAAGAAGCATTGATAAAGAATGCCTAGAAAGCAGAGCTGCTTCTAGTTGGAAAATGTATCCGCCTGAGGGAGTGGACAGACGCAGAGGAATGTAGATGGTTTTTTTGGTGATGGTGGCGTCCATTGACTTGTAGTTGGATGGAAAAGATTCCTTGAAAAAGTCTTGGATCCTAACAACTGTTGATCCTTAGGAAAGCTACTGGGCTTTTAATGTAAGTGAAAATTTGAGTTGGGACATCTTAGAAGATACAGATTCTTAATGTGTTTTTTTCTGCTTTAACTTCCTAACGAAATCTTCCTATGCTACATAATGTTATTTCTTTTATATATATATACTTTGGAATATGGAATTGTAGACTTTGTTTCTTAAGGACATACGTTTTAAGTCTACTCTCAGAAGCATTTGCCATAAGATTGAAATGTCAGCATTACAGTATATTTATTTAAATAGCCACTTGTGATTCAAGGTTCTTCCTGAGTTGAACACTGTGTTTATCTGCATATGTGAGCACGTGTGTGCTGTCTAGTACATTCATAAATAATCTTGAAATTACAGCATCAGCATCCGCCTCTTGATAAAATAGCCACAAGCTTTTCCTTTACCACAGATGTTTAGAATGCAAGCAACCCTGCTTTGCTCTGTGGGTTTTTTCAATCTTGTCTTATGTGGAGAAATTTCCTGAGAACAAGCATCTATTGTGAATAACATCATTTATGGGTGGTGTGAACTGAGACCTCTAAAAGCAGCACAAACAGAAATTAGGGGAAAAAAAAGATGCAAAATAAGAGTACTGAGCGGAAAAAAAGTGTTTGATTTTATTCTGTCAGCTTCACTTGTTGAGGATTTTATTTTCTCAAGAACAACTTATTAGAACATAATTAAGCATCATATGTGAAGAATCATTGTGACTTAGAGCCCTTTAAGAGGTTAGCAAAGGGCAGTCTGTCATGATGCTTATAAATCATAAATTTAATATAAATGTGTCTATGGGAGCACCAAGAGGTCTGAGAGAGAGAGGTAAAAAAATAATTTAATGGCTATTTAGTGGCATTAAGTCTAAAATTCTCAAATGAAATTAGTCCCTGACCTTTTACCACCTTTGGACCATGCTCTGATGTTTTAGTGGACAACTTAATAGCAAGAGTTCTTCTGTCTTCACTGTAAGTTTCATCCTGCCTATGTTTGAGATACGCCACAGAAGCACAACAAAGGCATTTTTCTGGAAGATGATGATGAACCTTGTAGTCATTCCCATACTTCTTTCAGTGGAAAAGATCATGCACACAGAGAGGAATAAATCTCCTTTATGCCTTCATAGTCTTATGGCTTCATACTTCAGGAGATGAGGTGACCTACTTAGGGGGAAGAAAAAAGACAGTAAAAGAGAAGTAAAGGACAAAGGAGCAATAACCTAGTGTGTATTCACGAAGAACTGAAGAACTGTAGCAGAATAGTTATCACTTTGGTTTTTTTGAGATGTGATACAACTTGCTTTCTGCTTGGGGGTCCTCATGGCTTAGCTTGCAGAGATTCTGTGGAAAGGGAATGTATTTCAAGTTGTCAAACTGTTTTGATTAGCAGGCAGTATGACAGACTGGACAAAGGAGAGGCTTCAGTATTTGGAGGGAAATGGATTTTTACTCTTAGCTTATTTTACTCTGTGTGTATGTTAGTTCTCTGTTTCTTTTCTCACCTTCTGTCTGTCTTGCCTCTTGAAAATAGTAAGCTCTTCAGAGCCAAAATTGGCTTCCAGTGTATGTTTATATGTTGTCTGGCACACTGAGATTCAGATCACAGTTGGGGTTTCTACATGCTGCTGGAATATAAATAATAAAGCTCCTTTTTCTTTCACTAATTCCATCTCTGCATCTTTTGATATTTCCCTAGTTGTGCTCAGTTATTTGACAAGATTGCTGAGACATTTCAAGAAATGCGTGCAGTCCTTGCTTACCAGTTATCCTACTGATGGCAGAACAGAACCCCAGTGCCTGCAGCTGAGCTTGGGATGGAGCATTACCAGAAATAAAGTTGAAGTCCTAAATGGCTTTCCAGTAGTGACAGGTGCAGAAATGATGATGACTTTTCTGTACATGTGATGCAGGTGGATTCGTGCACATTGAACTGATGTAAGGAGCAATTGTTTTGGCCAAATGTAGCATCCTCTTGCTGAAGTGTTACTCACATCACACCACGTCTTAATATTCACAAACATCCCAGAAGATGTGTTAAATCTTTGCCAGAAAAGTCTCACAAAAGCTCCACATCTCTGAAACCTTGCCACTCCTTGTTTTGGTGCCAGCTCTGCTTCAGCATAAATGGTTTGGTCTAGTTGCTTCTTTCCCTGGAGGTCCTTCAGAATCAGCTTCGCTGTGTAATTCTTGTAGGGCTGCTCATAAAACATGTAATAGCTGGAGACTATAAAAATTTGTCAATCACACCATGAAGGAAACTCCCTGACTTCATGGAGGAGAATGTTTTTTGGGATCCACTAGGTCAACAAAGATTTTGCTCTCCAAAATTGCCAAGTTGAAGGATATTCATTCTAGGCATTCAGTTCAGGTGCCTTAGGAAGGAACCTGGGATCTCTACAGTCTGTGGAGAGGAAGATACCCTTCCAGAATGATTTCAGACTTGGTAAATTTTAAGCATGCTTACTTCCATTGACTGAAGACCCCAGTTGTAGATAGTAAGTGTAATTTTCTAATGCTTTCTCTTATTTTTTTTTTTCTTTTTTTCTCGGTTTCCCAAGAATGTGAGGCATTTGCAGTCATGCTTGTGTGTTCCTGTCTTATATTCCTCATTCCAGTAATTTTAAAAAGAACTCCAGCAAAGATATCTGAGGGTAGAAGTCTATATTGCCACAATTTTCTTTGAGAATAGGTAAGCAGATAAGAAAAGACGCAATTTATAGACCCTTGCAGGAAGACTGCAGTGTAGTTTTTGGTCTTATCAAACACTTACAAAAGAAAGGTTGTTATGAAATGCCCTACCTGCAGAACAAACTTCAGCCAGAGCTGACACCTCATTAGACACTAGAGAATCTAACCATCAGCTATCTCTTGATAGAAAAGTTTGCTTCACTAGTTCTGCTGCTCCATGAAAGTACTTTTTTTTTTTCCCCATCTACTTTTATTGTCTGCTTTTAGGCCAGTTGTTTGTTATGTGACTGGCAAATCCAAGTACTGCAATCTGCAAGCAGCAGTGCAAAATGCCACCATGGTATGAATGACTCGCATTGCTATCTACCCATTAGAACATCACCAAAGACATATATTAAAATACAATAGAATGCTTCAGGAGACAGAAATGCAACTGAAGCTGTATTTTCCTCCGTGTGTGATCCCATCGACGCCAGGAGGATTGTCTGAAGTTTAAATTAGCATATAACCTGACCTCAGCTGTTGTAACATTAAACAGTAGGGACAAATCTATTTCCATTAATCGTGGCGATGGTGAATGTAAAACTTCTGCATTAAGTCATTGTGCTAATCTAAGAAAGCAAAGGTTGCTGCTCTGATTTGAGACAGTAAGAGCTGGGAAGGAAATCTGAAGTAAGGAAATGGGCAAAGTGGTATCAAAAATTGCTTTTATGCAACACTTTTTGTGCTGCATTAGTTTTTTTTTGCGTTGCTTTGCTAAAAGGAGACCATTGTATTTCCAACTGGAAAAGAATAGTGCTCACTTAATACAAGTTTGTGGCATTTGTATTATATGAATAGGACACGGAACTTAAGGATTCTTTTGCCCTTTTGACACATATATAAGCTTATTGCTCTCCCTGTGCATATTTGCTTTTCAAACAGTAGGAAGAAACTTGGTTATTGCAGATGGTGAGTTCATTTAAACTCATAGCATTTCTCAGCTTGTAATGTAGGAGCTTGGGCAGGGAAGTTAAACAACAAAATAGTATTCTGAACTTCTCCCTTTTATGGGTCATCAACGGTTTTGTAAGGATTAAAATGTATTTTGTAGTTGCAATCTGCCATATATTTTACTGAATTGTAGTGCACTAGTGAAATGACTGGTGGTGCTTTGACATGTCTGTGGTACTGAGTTGTGCCAGTGTCGCGGAAGATGCATATGGGCAAAATTCACAGTTCAGAAAGACAGTGAAATATTGTATAAATAGGAACAGTTACTGAAATATCAAAAGACTGCTCATTTAAACAACATGCTGTGGCTGTACTTCTTATACAAATAAACAAGAAACTTGGTTCCTCCCGTGTAAATAGTCCCAGGAATGAACACAGTATCTCGTAAATATTCTCCTGCCCTAGCCAGTACTTATCTGGGGTTAATTTGCCAGTCCTGGGGGAGTTCCATTCTTCTTTCACTACACAGAGGCCTAATGCCTTTGGAGACTGTGGAAAGACTGTCACTGTCTTTAAGTGGACTTTGGATCAAACCTGGGTTCTAGCTTTAGGCTGTCAAGAGTTTGGAAGCTCTGCATGTCTCCTCTCTGGACTGAGGTTCCAGACTTTGCAATGCCAATGCTCTGTGTGTGTGTGTCTACATATACATATAAGCACTGACATTTTCTAGCATTTTCAAAAGTGCATCTGGAGTGCTGGAAGTCAGCTTCTCTCGCCAGTCAAGTATGAATGCAGGTGAGCTGGGCTAAACTTCACCTTCAGCATGAGGTCATGCTGAACTTCACCTTCAGGTCACGAGGGTGGGATGAGGAAGCAGACAGATAAAACAACATAGGTGTTATTTGTGCCTTAGAAAGAATGAATTGCATCTAATCCCCTTTGGACAATGACCACTGACCTTTCTTGTCAGCTGCCTTGTCCATACCTGATCATCTGTGGCCAAATTATTGTCGTACTGTCCCAGGCCAGCTACGGAGATGCACAGATTCTCCTTCTGACAGAAAGATTTTGCTTGGTTTGGCCAGCCCAGGATCTTTGCTGGCCATTTTTAGGTCACGGGTAGTGCATAAGATGCCAGTTATTATCTATTGTGCCTGGAGCTGGTCCAGCACAAGGATCGTGGTTGCATCATCAAGCTGAGATCAGCAGGGTGCCTGACCTGTATGCCCATTAAAAGCTAAAGCAATTAGCTGAATGTTCTCCAGGACTCTGGAATGTGTTTCTAATCACAGATCTGAAATAACTCATATTTAAAGAATTAGAGTAAATTGCAAAAGGCAGAGAGGACTTTGGTTTTCTTCCCCCTGCAATGAAGCAAGTGATAGCTGTGAAAGTGGCTAGCTGACTGGGTTTCTGTAAAACTGATTACTTTAAAGCTGTTAAAATTTTATTGAGTGGTTAATGATGTTAGGGCACTGAGAGCGCAGAGAGGCAAATTTGTTCATCATTTTAAATCTAAATAAACAAATAAGTTGTCACAGTGCATGCAGTGTTTCCATTCTGTTCTTCATAAATTACCCTTTCCTCCAGAACTCCCCTTTGCTTAGCACTGCAGACAGAAATCATCTCATTGATTTTAAGAAATGAACGTGAATCATTCCATGCTTCCTCAGCTCACCAGTAATCCCAGAAACAGGTAAGTAGCTGGGCATAGGAACGCGGCTTCTGTGTTCCTGCCTTCCCAAGCTACACTGCCCTGGATTACAGAGCCTTCTGGCTGTCCTGTGTGGAGACACAATCTGGAAGCAAGAACGTGGGGGAGTGAGAGAGGTGTGTCACATGCTGTTAGCTATGTAACCTCCACATCTGCTGCTGAAAACCCAGAGTCCCTAAAAGAAGGGAGAAGCTTACCTCTCCTCTGTCCTTGCACTGATAGATCGTAAATGATAATTGCTGCCTGTAAGAGTGAAGTACAGGTATCTTCCTCTACTATGCCCTGAAGCTTGGCAGAGCTCTGGAAGAGGTAGGTAAATGGCAGACTATGCTGGGCAGTGCTTTCTTTACACACAGCATCATCAGTGTGTAGCTGTTTGCCCAGCAAAGAGTTTTCTCTGACATTCCGAAACACAAGCTCAAAACTAAGAGGTCTTAAAGCAGAACATCATTAAGCACTTGTGTCTAAATAGGGGAGTGTAGGGAACAACCCTCCAGAGCAGAGAAAGATGTCATAAAGATAAATGAGGCAGGGCACTACTTGAGGCAGCAAGAATAGAAGGGTGGGTTATTGTCATCTGCTTTTCCTAGGGGTCCTGAATTAAAACACAGGGTTGTTGGTAAGTCTTCATTTTATTTTGCATGTTTTCTCTCCCCTGAGGAGCCAAAGAGGTTACTAAATACTGAGAAGCAATCAAGCTTTGTCTTTAACAGAATGAGGAACAATAGAGCTGGAGAAAGCAAGGAGTGAAAGGATTGTAGCTTTTCAAAGAGTGAAGGTGAGGGTGTGCTCCTTCATGAGGTGATTGTCCAGAGTGTTACCACTGTAGCGTAAAGTTGTAGTCCCTATCTTGCAAAGATTTGTGTGTGGACTGAACAACATTTCTTACAGGACTGGGCCATATGATGACATTAATTCGGATCACCAATTTCTAAGGATGAGCATTTCCAACTTCAGGTGCAATCCTGTTATCACTGAACTGAGGGAGAACTTCTAAGGTGCTTTGCTGCTTCAGGATAGATGCTTGAGTACAGTCTATAACATACAAACACACGTTTGCCTGCAAAAATTGGGTAGCAGATTGCAGTTCTGGACTGTGTTCTAGCTTCTCACCTTCCCTCCAGCTGTTAATTATTCTTCTGGTTTAGATCTTCAGGGAGGAATTATTTATCTTTTGCTATTTGTGTTCCAGTGAAACATTAACAATCTCTTACTAATTGCCTGTGCTAATTATCTCAACAGTAGCAGCATTCCTGCTCGCCCAGTGAAGAGAATACAGAGCAGGCATAATGAAATCACTTTGTTGTCCCCTTTCTATGCAGGCTGCACAGAAGTGGAATAAAAACATGGTAGATCCTGGCCCTGCTCTGCACAAAATGCACTGCTCAAGACCTGCCCATAGGAGGGCAGATGTTTTCAAGTGGTTCCGCAGAGAAGTTTGGGGTGTTTTGCAGTATGCCATAATTCAGTGTTTACACAGCTGTCACTCTCCCCTGTGTACATTGACACAAAGCAACCACATGCTCCTTTGAATGAGACGTTTCAGCCCAAAGATTTGAATGTTTTAAAAACATTTGTGCATAGCTACCACAGTGGTTTAATACGAGTGACAAGCATTCCTCATTTGTAATGAGTGCTTAAAGGCATTTGCTATGATACTAGTTATTTAGAGAAGGAAAATTAGAAATGTTACCCAGCATATTACTGACATAATTAAACTGAATGAAATATGAGGTAAGACTGTGCAGTAAATAACAGAATTATTTATTGAAAAAATTAAGGGCTGCTAACACTTATCTAATAGAAAAGATTTTGCAATGGCAGACTTAATAAATATGACTTTTCTGTAGTGCTGTTTTCTACCAAACATAGATCCTTTTTGTTAAATAAGATGACTGAAAGAAAGCACAGTGTTACATGACTGATGGAGAGAAGGTGATATGAGTTATTCTAATGTAAAAGGCTGTCTCACATCTCTAATGCTGACCTTTTCCCCATGAAATACATTTAGAGTGTTACATGGTACTTGTTAATAATTTCACTACCCTGGTCTTTGAGTTCACAACTCTTAGCTTGAATATGTATTTTAAAGTAATTGTGACCATTTTCTGAGAGACAAAAGAGTCTGATCATTTTTCATATGTAGACGTAACTAGGACAAACGTCTGTCCTTGGTATCCAGGTGCTTTCCTACCATTAATCTTCACAGCCCCCTCTGGGGTAGGTGGAGATTTTTATGCGCGCATTTTATTCCTGGGGTACCTTAACACAGAATCAGAGCAGCTTGCCCAAAATGTAATCCTGGTCTGGCTGAAGTTAATAGGAGGTGAATGCATCACTTCGCTGGAGGCATAATTTCTCACATAGTAAAGATGCAAGTCAGTAATCCTGTCTGTGCATCCAACTGCCAAATCACTTGGCTGTGGCCTGTTTGCTGACTCTTCCTGTATGTGTAGGCCAAGCTGGAGCTCCACATAAACCTGTGTGAGATGGACTCGTGTTTTAAATGAGGCCAAGGTGCTATTCTACCTTCTTCTGCTATTTTTATCTTTCAAAAAGAGTCCTCACAGCGGTTCTTGAACTTGTAAAAATTATACCTTTTATTTTGCTTGTTGGAAGTGTTCATCTGGTATTTGTGACCTTGATATAGGGAAGTGGGTAGGACTTGTGCTAATGTTAATCATGTCTAAAGGCATTTATAAAGGTATTTAAAAGGTTGCCATTCTCACTGGAATAATCAGGGCACTGTCTGCAAAGTAATGAAAATTTAAAAATAACTAGTTGAACAATGCAATGTAGAAATGAATAGGCTGTAGAAAAATCCACATAATGTCAAGACTATCTGCCTATTTCTAATACACTTTTTATAAAGAAAGGAAATATTGATATATTGGCTCTAATTCCAGATGCCCTAATAAAACAGTGTCTTGCTACATAGGATCAGGGTTTACTCATGTCTCTGTAACATGTCTACATTAGCTTTTGCTCTCTTTTTCTAATGCTGAGTGTTGGAACGTAGGGGCCAAATTACTCCAATCTATTAGAGGGCTAAGGCCAAAGAAGAAGTGTGTATCATTTGCAGAATGAATTTCTGGCTCTCACACACCTCTCCTTGATGCATTCACCCTCATGTCATTGCTTTCACTTGATCTTCCTTTGCTAGGAAAATTAGGTGTAAGCATTTGTTGAGCTGTGTGTATGTAACATATAAAGACATTGACTGAGGTTAAATCAGTCTTCTTTTAAAATTGGGTCAATTCCTTACCTATGTGAGTACAACCCTGGGAAATGCATGTCGTGGATCATGAGTGGTATCAACTTCAGCAGCGGTTGAACAGTTACCTAAGGGAGAGGACATGGAAGGAGGCTGAGACTCTCTACTTCTCATTGCAAAGGGCTATTGCTAGTACTTACCTGTTCATAGATGATATTCACCCTTGCTCCAGGGCAGTCTTATTCTTCTAGTTGATTGGAGTACTTTGACTCCAAGGTCCAGGTAATCAACATCTTTTTCAAAGGTTTAGAAAGCCTTTCAATCTACCATGTTCTAGTGGGCACTCAATGAAGAGACTAGAGCTGAGGACTCAGGTTTCAAGGCTTCAGAAACTTTGCTGCTCTGAATTGTGATAAGTAATCAATCTTAGAAATGTCTGTTCTGTGCAAGCCAAAGAATAAAAATAGTTTGGGTCAAGTAAAGTGATTTATTTTCATTTCAGAGTTGGTTTTTTTTTTTTTTTTTTGTCATTCTTCATTGGGATTTCAAAATCACTTCCTTTTTGGAAATAAATTTGTGTTATTTTCACTCTGAAAGTGGTCCATTTATATCTCTAACCTTAAGCAATAAATCCCCCTCCACAAATGTCTTTGAACTGGGAATTTTCTTTTATGCCACCCTTTTTCCATGAGCAGTTTTAACTTCGACGGATCAGCATTTTCTAAGGGTATCATTAAATAGTTCCTGACCAGCTCTCTTGAGTGTCTGATAAGAGTCAGATAAAAGAATTGGAATTGGACATGCTTTCCAAACGAGAGCTCGTTTTATGTGCAGTCACTATGCTTTCACATATATAGTGATTTCATAAGTTTCTTTTAACTTCATTATCATCTTTTTTAAATGTTTTATATCCTCATGAGAAAATAACATTTTTGTAGTAAAAGGGAGATTGTTCAAAATAGGAGATTCCTAAATAATGTTTGACTCAGACTCCCTATTTAGCTTGCGGTGGCTTTTTTGAACCATTTTCTATTGTATTTTGGTATTGCTTTATGTTTTACTGACTATTCAATATATTTCCCACAGCGACTAGTTCTGAGTGTTTCCTGTAGTGAAGAGTATTCAAATGGACTATAATCCTGTAATAGTTTATGGCAAAATCAATTTGATATGCCTTGGAAAACATTCACTTGTTACTACAGTCAAAGGAAATGTGTGTGCAGAGCTGAGAATTTATACTTGTAATGAATTTTTTGAAGTTGGAACTGCTTGTGCTTGGGTAATTGAAGGTTCTCTTTAGTTCTACTTAATTTTTCCTTTTTCTACCTCTTTTTAAGAAGAATCCTGTTTTATCCCCTTAGTTAGCTAGGAAGGTTTTAGGATTTAAACCTCTATTTCAGAAGAAGATCTGTTCAACTGTATTTTGTGCAAATTTAGCTGCAAAAGTTCTGAGTGCCTCCATGGAAGTAATTAGGTGAATTATTGCCGTGTAGCTCTGTGTACACTACCTACCTGCCTGGGAGCACATCTTGGAGTTAATATTTAAGAACTACTGCAGCACCCTCAAGTGGTGATGCTGATCTGTATTTACAGGTTTAGGTTTTGGATTTTTTTTTTTCAGATGTTTATTTCTAGGATTATGAATCATTTTAATGTTTTGGGCTGACCTGTTGAGATATTGTCAGACCTTGCAGTCCCTTACTAAAGTAAAGCTCCCACTGAATACAATTAATCACATTGGAATCTGAACAACAGACTCGAGAAAGTTTTCCTTGGATTGTCAAATGATTTTATGGAGGGCATAAAGCATTCTCTGTGCCCGCAGTACTCTGGTTTTTCTGTCAGTTGTGCTGGAATAAATAACCTGAAGACCCTACAGAAAGAGAAACCAGCACATCGGGGTTTTTCTCAGGGCTGCAGTTGCAAACAGAACAACAACTGCAGCATAAGAAACACAACTGAGAAACTCTCAGATTCCTTGAGCGCAAACACCCCCCCCAGTGACATCTATAGTAATGACTTAGGAAGAATGGTATTTCTCAGGGATGATTTACTGTCTTTGTGGTGTAGTTCTCTGACTTCAGCTTTGTGTTTTGTTTTGTTTTGTTTTTTTTTTCCCATTAGCTGCCTATTTTAAACAAGCAGCTGTGTACTGGACCAGATAAATGGCCCTGGTTCAGGGCCCACTCCTTTCAGAATTAGCAAGTGGTATCTCTCCTGCTAATTCTGCTGAGCTTTCTCAGTACTCAACCCAAAGAGAGTTGTTACCCTGTAGAATAAATGGCCATAGGATGAAGTCTGTGCACTCTTCTGCCCGCAGTACAGAGCTGCTTGAGCAAATCACTTATCTCTGCTGGTCTCATCTGTAAAACATCAACAAGGAGTTTTATTTCAGAAGTTTACTGTAAGTCTTAATGGATGTTGCCTCCACTTTAAGGGCCTTAAGTGAAAACAGATATCAAAATGACTACTCTCTTTTCACTTATAATAGCGTGCGCTGGGCAGAGGGCACAGACTGGGGGGAGTGGAAGTGCTCCCTCACCACCGGCACTGCTTTGTGCCGTATCTGCTAATGCTGCAGGTTAGCAGAATGGCACAGCTGCTTGTTTACCACTGCAACTTCTACCAGATCTGACATGTTTTCTGTATCAAACTCGGAGAACAAAACAGTTTTATTTCTAATGGGTAGAAAGTGATCCAGACTCTTACTTAAAAAATGGTATTGATCCCAATGAATTATCTTCAGATTATTCTTAAGAATTAATTGGTAATTATTAAGATTTTGGTTTTTTTTTATTTTTGCCCTTTCTCACCATTATTTGACTTAGGAAACAGAAATCACTACTGTTCAGGCTTTGTCCTCACATCATTCTCTTCTTGGGTTTTTTGCCTCTCCAGAAAAGACTCATCTCATTTAAAGTGTGCCATCTACGTTGTCATGTATATAACAGACTGCATTGTGTTCACAAGAGAAGTGTGTCAGTAGAGGGCAGGGTCCAACAGTAGTGAATTTCCAAAGGGATCTGATAAAGAAATGACAACTATTTTCTAATATGAACCGCATAATAGACAAAAGTTATGTGTGATGAGGCATACTTAATATATCTGTCTTCTCATTTTAACAGCTTGCTGTCAGTTTAGAAATCACACTGTGAACATATCAGTATCTTTAGTTCATTTTTTCTATAGAAAGGCAGTACAGGTAACAAAAAAGAGAGAAAGAGAGTGATTACTTTGTAAACTTGCCTTAGGCTGCTCCTAAAATAAGCAGAAAGATGCAGTCAGACCTCTCCCACCATGGCTGCAGTACTAAGCTGGGATATGCTGGCAGCCCACATTGCAGCTGACCCACAAACCTACTTTAAAATATTTTGGGGCACATGGAGGGCTTGCGAGGTGGCAGGAGGTGAGGCTTCTGCTGTCTCTTAAACTAGGTGGCCTGGCTAGAGAATTGCCTGTGGCAGAGAGGGGAGCTGGAGCTTAGCATGAGAATCCCAGTCAGGAGTCAGCCATGAGAACAGGGAGTCCCTCAGCCCTGGATTCTAAACTCAAAACAAAGGTACATTACAGATAAAACACTGCTTCTCTGCAGCTCCCTGGAAAGAAAAACAGGCCAAAGAAGAAATTGTTGCCAAAGTATTTATTTAGAAGTAGGTCTTGGTGAGTGTTCTCAAAGAAAGACTATTCCAGGCTTAAGAGACCAGCAAATTCCAATGTTTTGAGCCCCTTGCAAGTGCTTTCTCTCCCTTTTAATTTAAAGAAAGCTCTGAGTGTCACAAGATGATAAAGATGCCTTTGGTGGGAATATCTCAGGTCATTTAACTTCTTGTAGTCACAATGCGACATCTCAAGGCAAAACACAGTGTTGTCCCTCTTTGGGGGGACTGTCCCACTTCCTGGTTATGTCATCTCTGTTAACTAGCAAATGTTTCCACCTCTGACAAGTTGTTGCCTGCATTTGTCATAATGTGCTGCAAAAGTCAGTACTGCATGTGCTTTATCTTGAAGGACCCGTATGTTTCTAGATGACACAACTAGGCCATGTTAATTGGTTTTGAGGTGTCATCCACTTCCAAAAATACCAAGCAATAGCAATACAAGGATATGTTCCTTTGAATGGGGGTACTCGTTCCTCAGTAAAGGACATTTTCAATAAATTTATTATCTCCAGAATCAGTAGTGAATTCTGTTTTACTAAGTTACTGGATAGGTGAAGACATATTTAAATTGGTGAATAATGGCTAGAATAAAGAGTTCCTGCAGAAAAATAGTAAACTTTGCTCAGTCTCCTGAAATTGAAGAAGGTTTTAGTGTGGTTATTTATATGAAATTATTGAAGATGTAGTGCTGAGAAACAATTTAATGACTATCAAGAACTTTAAATTCCAGATAAATGGTGGTGTTGTTTCTGTCTGCTCATGGCGGATAGTGTTTTGGGGCAGAAGGCATCAGCTAGGGTAGCAAGTGGTGTTTCATCAGAATTTGTTACTGCCTTAAGTCAGTCATGGTGGCTTGTTTTTTTCAACAATTGCTTTCAACACTGATGCTGTTACAAAATGTGGCTCTGTCTGCGTTGCTGAAGTCTTGGTGATGTCAACATTGCAGAAACTATGATGGACTCAAACGTTTCTTGGAGCCCTGTTGTGACATTTTTAGCTGCCTAGTTGCTGCTTGCCTTCTTTGTGGAGAGGAACAAGAGGATCTGAATACTGCTGTATGCTTGTATAACTTGGTGTGAATTAGATTATTTTTCTCTGGAAGAGCAAATCAGACTTCTTTCAGAGGTTTGAAATTATTTGTTGCAGTCAAAATTTCACAGGATTCCCTCCATCACAGTCATATTCAAATCATGATGAAGCAGCTTGTATTTTCTTGCTTACTAGAGTAATGGATTGTTTTTATCTTTGGGGTGAAATTGAACAACCCTGAAGTTAGTTTTCATTCTTTCTTTAGTTTGGTTCACTTGGCATGCTTTTATGATTCCTTGGCATATGCAAATAAATATGGATGCACCTCTAATTCAAGAGGGACTAGAAATATGCATGTCTTCTTTCACCAAGCTTTGAGTTTATTATTTTTTTTTTAAATGTTACTTAGCAAGCCAGTAAGATCTTTATTGGCTTAACTAGCAACTAGAGATCAAATGTCCCTAAATTTAGGTTCAGACAGTGAATATGTCAAGATGCATGTGAATATCCACTGGAATTTTCCAAAGCAGCAGCTCATATTGGTTACGCCATCCCTGCTCTGATTTTAATAATTCCAGTGTGTATTCCAGTACCTCACATTCCTAAATACCTTTGCAAAGCTGAGCTTAGTGCCTGTCATGGTTTCAGTGATTAAACCACAACAGTTTGGCATACTTTGAAAGACAGTAAGGTTAAAAGGAAGCACACATGTTGGTGAGTTAAATCAAGGCACATCCTAACAGGTAATTAAAATTAAAATTTCTCTTTGGTTGGTTTGTTTGTTGAGCTTAAATAACTGCTCATAAACCTCTGTTGAATTGGTAAGGACATAATTTATTAATCTCCTATCGATATTCCATTCTTGTCCTTGTGTCTCTCATCTCCTGAAAAATGCATACACTGTTTGGACAACCACTTCCAATGCTGTATATTTGCTGTTACATAATGGCAGTTGGCGGAAAGCATTAACAAATCTTTAAAATAGCTTCTGAGAGCCTCAATCGTTTTAGACTTCGCGTTACTAAGACAGGTGAATTGGACAAATGGGGTAATTTGTACTTTGAAAACTGTAAGTGAACTGGTAAGCTTGTTTTTCTAATCAATTTGTAAAGACAAATGGGCAGGAAAGAACATGCACCAGCACTAATAGTGAAACTAGCATAAACATCTACCAATTGAAATTAGTGGGCAATTCCAAAAAGGAATTATTTACTTTTAGGTGATTTTAGAGGACTTCAGACAGCTAATCTAGAACTGTGTTCCATAAAGTCCCTGCTCATGGGCCACTTGGCTCCAGGTGACTGGAACTCAGATGCTTTTCTGTTTGGTCTGAAAACTTTATGAAGCACCTATAGTGGCAGTTCTGTATATTCAAACTGCCCTGAAAAGACAGCTCAAGAAAGCTCCTTCCCTCTGTCCCATCCTGATGGGAAACAGAAACTAGACTCAAATGTACCTACAGCCTTCGAGATCCCTGATCTGGTATTTATTCCTAGAGAACATCCAACATGCTCTGTCACAGGGTGGTTTTTTTACAAACCTCCGTCACTGTTTCTTTGTAAGAGGCTGCAAGAGAATATTTGAGCCAGATTAAGCTGTGCCAAACTGAAGGAAGAAATGTATGTCTGTCAGCGACAGGATAAGAATAGAGGAGTAGAAGGATATTTTGTTAGTTTAGTGGTAGCTAGCCTTTTAGAGGTGTCCATTTCTATATATATGCCTTTTTTTTTTTTTCTCTACATATTCATATCTCTCTCTAGAGTCTTCCTTCAGCTCTGGGGTTCTGAAATACAAAATTGTGTCATTACATCCCTTGGGTTTTTTACTGGATCTAGGTTTTAGTTCTCTTCCAAGCAACAAGAAAGCTGTCAATTTAGTGACAGCTAGCCTGAAGAGTCAGAGATCTGTTTGAAGGAAGTCTCTGTATTATAAAGAAGTCTTTAAAAGAAAGTATTTTGTCTCATCTGCTCCCTTTGAAATCTGTGGCATGCATTTGAAATGATGACTGGTTAAATCCCTTCTGTTTTCTAAGATTCTACACACACAAGTTCTTTTAACAAAGTACAAATTCAGAATTTCTCCAAGGTATGCTGCTTCCATGTACTACTAATTTTATAGTGCTGAGTTAGAGAGGAATCAGATCAGCTTTTCCCAACATGGGCTATTAAGGATGTACAGATGTCGCTCAGGCACTTAAGATTGAGCAGGAGCTTTGTGTGTCCCCTTCACATATAGAGCTGAGTGTAGTCTCTTGCCTCCAGGCAGAGTCCATCTGAATTAGCTGATTGAAGTGCCAGGGGATACTTTTTCGAGATGGTTACCTTTTTTATGGACCTGCAACAGCCTCCCTGTCTTTCTGAAGAAAAAATTATTTCCTTTTCTTACTGAAAGCCCCCTTGAAGATACCATATTAATCAGGTAAACTGGTTTTTTTCTCATGGCATATCTGACTTGAGCATCAAATACTGGCAAATTGCAAAGCAGAGAAGAATATGCTCAATGGAGACCATTTCAGCAACATCAGCTGTGTCTTGCATGACTGCCAACTGCCCTTGGCATCCAAGGAAAAATGTTTTTATCTGCAACTTTAATGCTTAACTTCATGGCTTCTCGTGAAGACATGGAATTGGGATCTCGTCCTAACTTCTCTCAGATAAAGACAAAATATTAGTTAAGGCAAGAAAGACAGTCTTCAGTGCGAATTCCTATTTATGTATATGGCAGTACTAGATACAGTGGTAGGCCAGGGCTCCAATGTGGTGTACAGCTCTACAAGCACGTGTACAGCTCTACCTTCTTTTACTTAAGCTCTTCAGTTACCTTTTCTAGCAGCAAACTTGCACAACCATTATTCCTGAGTGCTTTCTTCTGTGGGGTTTTTTTGTGCCTTTACAACCAACCCCTGCACCAGTTGCAAAATCATAAAAACTACAGATGAGAAAAACCTTGTTGGTCATGTGGTCTATCCTTTTGCCAGTTGGCAGGATTATGCCTCACAGCACATTTTCTAGTGCCTTGTGCATGCTATTTATAAATGTCCTCAGCATTAGGACTTTCGCCCATTTCCTCTGGTAAAAGTCTTGCTCATGCTACCAAGAAGTACTTGCTGATATTGAGCTATGTGTTCTTGGTTTCATTTAATTAGGCCTGGGCGTGTATCAAGACTTTTGGTGGATAAAATCACCTGTCTACTGACCACCATTTACCCACCAGGTGTTGGAAGTACCCTCTGGAGCAGCTAATCTCCCTGGCTTTGAAAATCCTACCATTGTGTGGCTCCAATTAACCTTGTACCACTCCAGTCTGTCTCCCTGCTCTCCAGGCATGCTGGTGCTTCAATTTTGGTCCATTTTTTTCTGACTCTTTAACTTCAGTTGCCTTCATCTCCTTTCTCTCTCACCCCCCCACCCTGGTACTTCACTGTGTTCCTGCCTTTTCTATGTGATTTTGGTTTTCTTTCCTCATTGCTTCCTCTGGGTCCATCTCTTCCTCTGAACAGCCTTTTCTTCCCACCTACTTTCTTTTCTCCCTAAAACCTTGTATCCTGTAAAGCCATCTTTGCCTCCTGTTCCCAGTACTCGAGTATCAGTGTTTTCTTTTCCCCGTAAAAAAACCTTCATTCAACCACTTGTGGAAGATTGAATCATTCTTGCAGTGCCCATAAAACTGATTTTTTTTCAATGCTTCTTTTTGTCCAGCCTGGAAAGTTAACTTGTTTGTTTGTTTAGGGATTTGGGTTTGTTTGGTTTTTTAGAATCCTGGTAAGGCCTGCAAGATATTTTCTTTTTTTTAATAATCTGCATGATGCTAGGGAGAAATATGTCTCTCTGTCCCAAGCTCACTCACTGTCCAATGCTGAATTTCTACAGAATTTTCTCTGAGATGCTACTAACACAAATAATGACATAAGACAGTGAACAGATGAGAATACTAATTCCACGGTATAAAATATCCCTCAGTCTTCCACAGCCCTAGTGTCACTTTTTTTGACACAATGGTATGCTGGCCCCAGCACACGTTAGATCAAAAACAAATGACCCAAGGTATCCTCTAGGATTGCTGAATTGATGCATTTGACATAGGAAAGAGAATTTCTGTTCCGTTTTGGATTGGTTGCATTTTTAGGTGACACCAGACAGCAGATGTATAGATGGCATAAGCCTGGGGCCATTACAGATTCACAGATTGGATGTTTTTTATCTTGGCTAGTAATAGGAGTTAAAATAATGTATGTTTGTTTCTGTAGTACTTGGAGGGTTGCTATTATAAAAATCCAGAGCTTTTATGCTAATAAACATAGTCATTTTAAGAACAAATATTAATTTGGGATTTTCTGGAGTGATATGAAAAGATAACCAAGAAATTACATTTCCTTTAAAAGTTCATTGGAAAAGGAAAATATAATACTTTAAATAATAAACAGTGTACTTGAAAAAAATCAATTTTTGTTAAATCACTAATCAGCTGCTAATAACTATCAACACAGGAAAACTAGAAACATGCTTAGTGCTGTCTGCAACAAACTCTATATTATTTAGATGTCAAGTTTGAAGTTTAAGCAAACATAAATTGCGTAGTCAGAACAGAAGAATGGAACTTGAATAACGATGCTTGAATTCCCCGCACTGAGCTTGTATATATATTTTTTTAATATCTGAGAGAAGTATTGCTGGATTCTTTCTTTGCTGATGTTATTCTGAGAAAGCTTGTCCAAAAGGAAATCTTTTATGTATAGTTTTAAAGGCAGTAGGGCTTGGGTTTGACCTGCTTTTGATAGTGTTACATTAATAGTGTTGAAATGTGGGGATGCTGTTTATTTATACAGCGTGGAAAAACCAAGTGTCAGTTTTATCTGTATGCTTTAAAAATGTCAGTAAAACATAATTACTTTGCTGCTGCAGGCAAAATATCTTAAGCTAACACACTTTATTTTGATGAAAATGTCACTAGTTAGGAATCAAACCTCCTTGCAAAACTTTGGATACTGAATTAAATATACAACTAAGAGACACTTGAGGACACTGTTTGTTTTGAAAGGCTGTGATTTTTATCTTGGGATCTGTTTGTGGGATTCGGGGAAGGGATCTTTCTTACATATAAGATGTTTGTTTAAAGACAAGAATCTTACGTTTGTACTTCTGAAATGTTTTGCCTCCTTAAACGTATTTCATAATGGAAGTTGCTTTCTTCTCTTCAAATCTCGCCATCGGCTGAAAGGGTCTTTTTGTAGTGAAACTCCAGTTACTGGCAGGGTGTTTGTTTATTGCTATTTTACTCTCATGTCTCAATGATTCCTGTGTTTCTTTTTTTTTTTT